>RJWJ010002019.1:0-14320 GCA_004363605.1 Indri indri | reverse complement strand
TTTCAGTTGGGAATGTTAATATATGCAGTAGATACTATACACCCATTAAGTCTAACAGTTCCATGTTATTCGTGACCATGGTAACATGTCAAACATTGAAAATACTACCTGTATATTATGGGGGCCACTGGGGAATGTGTCTGTCTTTACACTGCACAGACCCACTCTATTAAGTGCCATAGTACATTACATACATTAAGTTCTAGATAGCTAGCCACTTACTGGTCATTTTGTTTTTAACATCCTGAACTTTCCCTCAACTCTGAAGTACCTGAATAACTGCCTAATTTTGAATGATTTCACATTTGACCTTACCATCTTGGCCAACTTTTCTGACATGTGTGAAACTAATGAATTTATAAATTACAAATCATTTTGCCTTTAGTCTCATGCAAGTCACCACCATAGTCACAACCATGAAGAACCAGCAATGGAAATGAAAAGAGGACCACTTTTCAGTCATCTCTCTTCTCAGAACATAGAAGAAAGTACCTATTTTGATTCCACGTGGAAGGGTCTGACCGCGCTAGGAGGCTTATATTTCATGTTTCTTGTTGAACATGTACTCACATTGATCAAACAATTTAAAGATAAGAAGAAAAAGGTAAGAAAAAGTATACTAAGTACTTACTGTGTACCAGATATTTATTTATACTAGTACTCTAATTAGTTTGTTAGAATAACATGTCCAGATTGCATGATCTTTATTTGAGAGGGGGTTCAGTACCCTTGAAGTACTTTTTGGTCCCAGAGGGATTCATGTACAGCATTTTTGTATCTTAATAACCCTGGAGATTTCTAACTTCAGTATTCCCTTAAACTCATGAAAGGATAAGAAAGGCAAGGATAAACATCTATATAAATGACCAAACAAGGTATAAGCAGGGCCTCGAAGACCAGAAGTACCATGGATAGATACACTGTCAATATTTATTGGTGATTGTGATTATTGTGATGAATTTTAAATTGTTCACCCAGTAGCTGAATGTTCTATTTTGTTTCAAAGGGTATGTGACTTTCACAAGCTTGCCCTTTGCAAATTGGATCAGAAAATAGTATGAAGTCAAACAGTAGGCTCTTTATTTCTGGTAAAAAAAATACCTTTGAGTCTATTACTTCTCATCTGATGTGATCAGGCAAATCAGTCAAAAGACTGTCAGGAGACTTTTTAAAATGGGTTATGCATGTCTTATATTTTAATTTAACCTTAAAACATCTGTACACTCTTATTCTGCCTATTTGATTTTCTTTGAGTTAGGGTTCTGTATTCTGTATCATCTTTTGTTTTTCTTTTGTAACAGCCATGGTGCTTCATCTACAATTTCCAATTTTGGTTTCTCTAAAATTGAACAAGAGGTTACACACTCGTGAAGCTATTCTGAGTGTAGAATCTAGATTTTAGAAATTAAAAAAATTTTATACACTGGTAGCCTTAACGTAATTCAATAGCTTTTTTAGCATCTTGCCTTTCAGTCTTTAAAACATTCACCTTTTGTGTTCATAGAGTAACTATGCTCGCCATCATTTCACAGTTTGAGCAGTATGTAATTGTGCAGTGACAATAACAAGTATAACTGGTGTGAAGAGGTTTGAAAACTAACACAGTTGGTTCTTGCTGAGCATAGACCTCACTGTGGGAAACAAATGCGTGTGTAAACAGGAACGTGGCCTCATTATCCATCCTATGACTATTTACCCGTAGGGATTTTATGTTAACTAAAATCTCAAATTGAAAATTTTGAACCCTTTCCTTAGTGAACACAAATTAAGAGGGAAGAAGTCAAATAAGAATAGTTTACTCACAGAAGTCATCTTCTGTGTTCCCATTGTCCAATGAGTGCTTCACTTGGACTGGTTTGAAGATATATCCTACTTCTTTTTTGTCTTTTTTTTTTCTTTTCCTTTTTTTAAAGACAGGGAAGGGTCTCACTCTGTTGCCCAGACTGCACTAGAATGCGGTGGCATGATCATAGCTCACTGAAGCCTCAAACTCCTGGGCTCAAGCAGTCCTCCTGCCTTAGCCTGGGACTAGAGGCCATGATGCCTGGCTAATTTTTTTATTTTTAATAGAGACGGAGTCTCGCTCTCGCTCAGGCTGGTCTCAAACTCCTGAGCTTGAGTGATCCTCCTGCCTTAGCCTCCCAGAGTGCCAGGATTACAGGGAGGAGCCACCATGCCCAGCCCCACCCTACTTCTTTAAGTCTTCTGGAATTCTTACCTTTCTAAAAAATGATTATGGCTGGGGGTGGGAGGGCCTTGGGGCTGGGTTGTGGTTTTCTTTACTGTGTTTCTAGTTCAAATGTCATAATTTATTTAATATTCTTCACATTAGTTTTCAAATTTTGCCTAAAGATAGCTTTTCTTTAGCCTGGCACTCTTTAAAATGGGTCCCTAAGAGATAGGCTCTTCATTATCTAATATAGAACAGTTTTTTTCAAACTCCAGATTATAACTCCAGGTTATTAGTGAGTTGTAAAATCAATTTATGTTATGACCAATATATTTAAATGCAACAATAATTTCACAGGATATTACATATATTACTATGTATAAATTATATTACTATGGGATGTAGTCAGAGAAATTTGATGATCTCTACTCTAAAATATCATCTGCTAGAACACAGGCTCTTAACAGCTAGGACCTCTCTGTCTTGTTTACTGCTTTATCTTTAATGCCTAGAGATATTCCGCTTCTTTCAGTTCCGGGACAGTGCTGGCACTTTCCTGCTTCAGGGCCCTCCCGCAAGCTCTTCTTCCTGCCTGGAATGCTGCCTCTCCCCTCCTTCCCCACCAAACTCCTACTCACTTGTAGGTCTTGGTATAAATGTTACATTTTTTTCAAGGGAGCCTGTCCTGAAACTCACTTAGGTCCCATTATTACACAGTCTGTTAGTACTTGCAGTTTTCCTTCTGTAAAATGTATTGAAAATTGCAATCAAAGAATTGCAGTAGTGTCTGGTACATAATAGATGATTGATAAATATCAAATGTATAAGGAACATGAAACAGCAAGTAAGCATAATTTCTAGACAAAGACTCACCACAGGAGCTTTGTAAATATCACATGTTCTCCTCCCTTTTTAGAATATGTTGAGTTTATCTTTTGCCAGGGGCATCCAGCTCTTAGTGTTACTTGCTTAATAGTTTCTAATCTCATTTGATTCTCTCAAAAAGAAAAGAGCTATTCATTATACATGAGTACTGGGAGCTCTTCAGGCCATAACAGGGCATTTTACTTAGGCTTTTCCTTAAGAGATCCATCCTGCACCCCTGGGAGATTCTGTATATCATAGTTTTAGCTCACCTGCTCTATATGTCACTATGAAAGCTTTATATTCAAATTACAGTTATATCTCATACTTCAGATATATATATATGTGTGTGTGTGTGTGTATATATGTGTGTGTGTGTGTGTGTGTGTGTGTGTGTGTGTATATATATATATATATATATATATATATATATAGTGAAACCCTTGTAATAGTTTGACTTTAAACTTTCTTTCTACCAGTGAAGACTATTGCTCATACTGGAAACTGGAGAATCATCTGTATCCAACCAAATTTTATTAAATATGTCCACGGTCTTTCCATTCCTCTCTGTCTCCAAGCCATGGTTATCTCCCACCTGGATGGCAGCAGTCACCTCCTAACTGGCCTGTCCATATTATTTGGTTTCCCTCTTTTCTCAGTCTAGTTTCCACAGAGCAGGCAGTGATTTGTTTAAATGAAAGCATGATGAGGTTGTATGCCACTACTTAAAACCCTTCCTTCAGTGGCTTCCATTGCTTTTAGGACAAAGTCTGCTATTCCTAACATGATTCACATTGTCTGGTCTCCTTCACCTGCCCCAGCCTCATCTCTAGCTGCCCTCTCTCTGACCTACTAAGCCCCAACCACCTTGTACTTCTTTCAGAAGGGGCGGTGCTGGCCCCTTCCTGCTCCAAGGCCTTCCCACAAGCACTTCCTGCCTGGAATGCTGCCTCTCCCCTCCTTCCCCATCAAACTGCTACTTACCTGTAGGTCTTGGTATAAATGTTACATTTTTTTCAAGGGAGCCTATCCTGAAACTTATTTGGGTCTTATTATTATACACTCTAATAGCGCTCTGTGTTTTTCTTTTGTAAAACGTATGGAAAATTGCAATCAAAGAATTGTATAATCATGATCTGTTTAAGCCCCCCTGTGGATGGTAAGCTCCATGAGACTATATATATCTGCCAGCACTTAGCGTGGGGAACATTATAGGTGCTTACTACTTACGGAATGAAAGAATTGGCTAAGCTGTAAGTTCTGGAATCATACCCAAGGAGAAACAAAGCACCAGCAAAAATGATTTAGGGTACACTGAATTCATTTATTTTCATAAATATTTAAGTACTTTCTCTGATTGATTTGTCTTTTACCTTTAAAAACTAAGAATGTATATGTACCTTATATACTGGTAGAGCTAGAATGAAATCTCACACATGGTGGTGATTAAGTCATATATTCAGAGATAATTTCATCATTTTAAATATTTTCTGCATGAGTAGATAATACACAGGCACCATTGATCGAACAGTAATCTTTATATAACATAAATATTGCTTGGACTCAGGGAAAATCTTTCAAGCACCATATTCGGGATGGTTAAACAACCTAGTAATAAATTGCAGGCTAATAGAGACTTAATTGAAATAAGAAAGCATGTTAATGGTGTTTTATTAAGGAAAAGTATTTTAGTTTTAATAACTGAAAAACTGAGTATAGTTTTAGGTTATAAAAAGCATGAGAAGTATGGAGTGTCAATGTCTGGAAGAGGCATGGAGAAAACCAAGCAGTTGTTTAGCAGATCACTAGATGCTCGAAGGAAACACCCCTAGCTGGTTCTAAATTGGTAACCTAAGGTAGAGCTTCTTAATTTTAAAGTGCATAGGAATCCGGGGATCTGGTTAAAGTTCACATTCTAATTCATTAGGTCTGGGTGTGGCCTGAGAATGTACATTTCCAACAAGCTTCCAGGGGATGCTGTGTTGCTTGTATAAGACCGCATTTAGGGTGGGTGATGTAGGGAGCATTCAGGAAGACTAATGGGTGATTTTTCTACATCTCATATTATGGTGGCATTAATTCTTTACCTTTCTGACAGTTACTATGTGTAAGATACACTACTAGGTGCTGTGCAAACAAGTACAGGCTCTGCCCTTAGATGGCTTTTATTCCAGTAGGAGGCTGTTATTCTGTTTTCTTTTTCCATATCATTTGCTTACCTGTTTATTTAAAGCTGTACACATAACAAATTAACTATTTTAAAGTATTGTTTTCCTTTGCTATTTTAGAATCAAAAAAAACCTGAAAATGATGATGACGTGGAGATTAAGAAGCAGTTGTCCAAGTATGAATCTCAACTTTCAACAAATGAGGAGAAAGTAGACACAGATGATCGTAAGTCCTTATGAGTAAATCCGAGGGCTGGAGGGAGTTCACTGCTCTGTGATTTGTGGGCAGCTTGGACTATCTGGAAGAGATGGGACCATGTCCTTTTGGTATTTTGTTCTTTTTTTTTAACTATTTCACTTTGTAAAAATTGCCAGTGAGTAAGTTGTTTTTATATACATTATATATATTATAATATTTATATATGTTTTTTCTGTAATTTTTTATTTTATGTTTTCTTTTTTTTTTTTTTGAGACTCTGTCGCCTAGGCTAGAGTGCTGTGGCGTTAGCCTAGCTCACAGCAAATTCCTGGGCTCCAGCCATTTTCCTGCCTCAGCCTTCTGAGTAGCTGGGATTACAGTCGCACACCATCATGCCCGGCTAATTTTTCCACATTTAGTAGAGACGGGTCTTGCTCTTGCTCAGGCTCTCAAACTCCTGAGCTCAAGCAATCCTCCTGCCTAGGCCTCCCAGAGTGCTAGGATTACAGACGTGAGCCACTGTGCCCGGCCTAATTTTTTATTTTGAGGAAAATTCATACTTAATAGAAAAGTTTCAAGAACAGTGCAAAGAATTCCTATATTCCTATATCCCCTTCACTCAGATTCCCCAGTTATTTTACCACACATTTGTCATTCTCTCTTTCACTGTCTACACACACACACACACACACACACACTTTTTCTAAACCGTTTGAGAGTAAGTTAGAGCCATGCCTCCTTACCCCTAAATACTTCAGTGTGTGTTTCCTAAGAAAGAGGACATTCTCTTATGTATAACCACAGTTTAATTATCAAAATCAGAAAATTTACACTGATGCAATGCCGTTCGCTAGTCTGTAGACATTATTCTTTTTTTCAAAATATCTTTATAGTTCCTTTTTACCACCAGCAACCCCATCAAAAAAAAAAAAAAAAATTGGTCCAGAGTACAATCTAGGATCAAATGTAGCATTTAGTTGCCTCTTACTTTGAGTTTGTTTAATATTTTTTCATGATTAGGTAGATCAGGTTTGGCAGGAATACCAGAAAGTGGTACTATGTCCTTTTCAGTGACCCAATATGATGCACTGTCACTTAATTGGTGGTGTTAATTTTGACCACTTGGCTAACTAAGGTGGTATCTACCATGTTTCTCCAATTTTTCCTATAACTTGACGGGTTAGCCTGGCATTTCTTGTTGGGCAGACTCAATTAAGATTCAAATTTTCAACCAAACTCCTTGCGATGACCTTCGAGGTCGTACCGAGCCCTCCGTTCTCCCGCATCGTTCACTTTGCCCCAGCCCCACTGGCCCTCTTTTCACCCTGTGAGCACACAAGGTTTGTCTCTAGGCCTCGCAGTGCCTGTTCCTTCTGCTTTGGACTACTCTCTCCTAGATCTTCTCATCAATTCCTCCTCCTGCCATTCAGGTCTCAGCTCAGATAGATCCTCCTTCCCTGATCACCCAAATGTGACAGACAGGTCTCCTAGTCACTTTCCTGCATATATACCCTTCCCTAATTTCTGCTTATGAGGGCTCAGACTACCTTATTTATATGTGTGTTTCCTTGCTAAGTAGCTGTCTCCCCACAAGAACATAAGTTCCTAGACACAGATTGTTTCTTGTGTTCCTCTTTATCCCCAGTGCCTGCCAGAGTGCCTGGCACAGCATAGGTGCTCAACAGAGAGTTGCTGACTGAGGGGAAAGAAAAACTTTATTGTTGCTGCTGCCTCCTTGTAAGGTTTCCTAGCCACCCTGTATTCTCCAACATGCTGTTTTTCTCTAAAGAGCAAGTAAAATGCTTTCACTCTTCCTGCATCTATTTCCTCTTCAAGTTTTTTAATGGACTCCAGTGAAATGTGTAACGATGGACGGAAATAGCTGCTCTAGAAGTGGACCACAGTGTCAGGGGTGCTCCCAAGAAAATTGATAACAGTGTACAGGACAAAAAAAAAAAAAAAAGACCCTCATTGTTGCAATTTACTTTTCTTTGCACAAATAGATAATAAATGCTTCTTGGTAATGATGAAACAATTCAGATTCTTCTTTTTTTCCCTTGAATTTTGCCTTCCAAAAAAGAGGAAGTCAGGGGACAGTACTACACATGTTTTTTATCTCCAATTTTCGGTATTTTTCTAAATATCTAACATAACATTTTTCTAAAACAAGCATGTGCTGCTTTTATGATGAGGAAAAAGTCATCTTTAAAAATATAAGGAGGCAGAAGAAATTAAGGTTGCATCTAGGTGGTAGTGAAGATTAATATTTAAAATCCACTCTTAGGCACAGTGACTCACACCTGTAATCCCAGAGACTCAGGAGGCTGAAGTGGGATTGCTTGAGGCCAGGAGTTTGAGACCAGCCTGGGAAACATAGCAAGACCTGTCCATAAAAATTTATTTTTTAATTAGCCAGGAGTGGTAGCACATGCTTGCAGTCCCAGCTGCTCAGAAGGCTGAGGCAGGGGGATTGCTTGAGCCCAGGAATTCCAGGCTACAGTGAGCTATGGTTGTGCCACTGTACTCCAGTCTAAGCGACAGAGCAAGACCCCATCTCTAAATAAATAAACAATAAAATTCATTCTTAATATTTGAAAACATTCATTTTCTAAAGTTCACTAAAGCCTACTGATAGTTTTCATCAATAAATATTCTAATGTTTAGTTCTGTGGATATGAAAGAGCTACCATGCTTTAACATCTTTTGTTGACTTTGTCAGTGGGAACGTTTGAAATGTGTCCAAGTACATTAACAAAGCCTTCTTTGTCCCAATGTCTTTTATGTTTATTCCTAGGACCTGAAGGATATTTACGAGCAGACTTACAAGAGCCCTCCCACTTTGATTCTCAACAGCCGGCTGTCTTGGAAGAAGAAGAAGTCATGATAGCTCATGCTCATCCACAAGAAGTCTACAATGAATATGTACCCAGAGGGTGCAAGAACAAATGCCATTCACATTTCCATGATACGCTCGGCCAGTCAGATGATCTCATCCACCATCATCATGACTACCATCATATTCTCCATCACCACCACCACCAAAACCACCACCCTCACAGTCACAGTCAGCGCTACTCTCGGGAGGAGCTAAAAGATGCTGGCATTGCCACATTGGCCTGGATGGTGATAATGGGTGATGGCCTGCATAATTTCAGCGATGGCCTAGCAATTGGTATACATCTATATATTTGTTCCTTGTTGGTTGACCCTGGAAATGTCACATTAAACACCCAGTTAAAATTTTAAAAGAATGGGTTAGTTTAAATAAGGGTACTTGTAACATCCAAGATTATCAAATTGTTATTTCTTTCTTTGTTTCTTTTTTTTTTTGTTTTGAGACAGAGTCTTGCTCTGTCACCTGGGTTAGAGTGCAGTGGCATCATCATAACTCACTGCAACCTCAGACTCCTGGGCTCAAGCAGTCCTCCTGCCTCAGTCTCCCAAGTAGCTGGAACTACGGGCACATGCCACTACACCTGGCTAATTTTTTTCTATTTTTGGTAGAGACAGCGTCTCACTCTTGCTCAGGCTGGTCTCAAACTTCTGACCTCAAGTAATCCTCCCTCCTCAGCCACCCAGAGTGCCAGGATTACAGGTGTGAGCCACTGCACCTGGCCCTCAAATTGTTACTTCTTCTTTTACTACTTTGACAATGAAGTACTCAATAAATATTAAATACAATTAAATTCTAGGAACTGTGCCTGGCCTATTACCTAAGTTGTAACTATCAAAAATTTTCTTAATTTGCAAGGTTTTAAGATCAGGCTTTAACTTTTATTAAGCATCTGTGAGATTTTTCCTCCCCTATATATCAAAGGTCCCTTATCAGTAATATAAATAATTTTTATTAAGGTAAAATTATCTTTTCCATCATCTTTTATGCTAAAGCAGTCTCCATACATCTGATAAGACCAGTTATCAATCTCTAGCCAAAGAAGAATTACAGAATTTTTGCTATTGTTGTACCACAATAAGTATTGGGAATACTTATAAATTTTAGTAATTTAGTGCTAGAAGGAACCATGGAAGTAATTACAAATGAGGGAGCTGAGGCATGGAAAGGTGGAGCCACCTTCCACCTTGGCAGTGCTGTTTTATAGCCAGGCTGAAAGGAGCTCCAGCCTTGGCTCCCTGAGAGTCAGGTGCTCTTCCTCCTATATTGTGCGCAGCATAAGCATTCAAAGGAGGAATGTCCAAATGCACAGTCGTGGTTTATAATCAACTGATTGTATAATGCGTTAGCTTTTTAAAAGGGTAGGAGCTATTTAGAGTCTCCTTATAAGATAGAGAATGAATGTAAACAAGTCTAATTACATAGTGAATTCCTCCTAGACAAGTGAAACATATTTATACTCTAGACAGCTGAATTTTTTTCTAAATCTTTTAAACAGTTATTTTATTTTCTTGAATAAGTGTTTTATATGGTAGCAGTCACTTCCCAGATTTGTATAAGATCATCTACTCACTCTAAGGCATACCTGCTTGTGCTCCTTTGGGAAATTTAGACCAAATGAAATGTAATCTAAGATTTCTTACAAAGAAGATACAGAGTTGCATTGGAAAAATTCTATACATTCACAGCCAAAATACAGTTTATTCCTTCTAACTCATTTTATATGCTAATAAGATTTAAAAATACACAAAATAATGTAGCCAAATATTTCTGATTGATTTTTACACAGGTGCTGCTTTTACTGAAGGTTTATCAAGTGGTTTAAGTACTTCTGTTGCTGTGTTTTGTCACGAGTTGCCTCATGAATTAGGTAAGAGAAATATATAAAATGTATTTGCCAGGTGGGTGGAACATCCTAGTTTCACTGGCTTTTGCTAACAATAGTTCCAGCAAGCTTCTTCATAACTTCCATGCCTTGTCATAAGTCTGCTAACCTAGCTGGTGTTTTTTCTTACTGAGCACAAGTTTGTTTCCAGCTAGAATTCTAACCCCACAGGTATGAGTATACAGTTCCCTATGTGGGGTTGCCAAAGAGGTACGTGGGCCCCCTGTGTCATCTTCTTTCCCCTACCAAATGTCTTTCTATACCAGCATACTGGCGACATGAGTGATCATCTTCACATACACATTGTAGGTAAGACTGCAGGAAACAAAGGAATCATCTTCCGTTAACAGAAAGAAGTTAGGAAAAAAATCTCACTGGAGCTGAAGAAAAGGGAAGTTGATGAATTGTGTTTTGAATATTGTTCTTCTTTGTCACTAGGACTTAAAACCTTCCCGAGTTGTTCTGGATACCAGTTCACATCCTTGTTTTTCTTCTTGTGGAGACCTATTCACACACCCCCCAACACCATTCTCACTTCTATTATTTGCCAGATGTTCAGCCATTCAGAAGGCCTCCCATTTGCCTCTTCAATGGTTCTAATTCTCAACATCTACTTTACGTTCCCCATTCCAGATTTTTCATGCCACATGAAGCCTCTCTCAACTATTTCCATCTTCATGTATCTCTTTTCTTCTCTTATAACTGTAACATTAGACTCATTAGCTCTTAATTCTATATTGCCTTTTAATTTACTGATCATTTCGTGTTCTCCACCTTCTTCTCCCTTCTTTGTGACCAATTATAAGCTCCTTGAAGCCAGTGCAAGAGCACAATAGTAAATTTGAGGTATTTATAATTCATCGACAAAGTGTGTGAGCCTTAACAAAACTTTGGCTAAAAGATACCTTAGTTTATATAGCTGTTAGGGTACTTTACTGATTAACACTGCTTTAGCCCTGGGCCCTGGGTAATTCTTAATTTTGCTTTTTTTTTCTCTCTCAAAAAAAATTGGAGAATTTTCTTAAAACTTGGAATTCTCTTGGGTATGTGTCTTAAAACTGATTTTTCAATTAATTACTTTTTCCTCCTCTTTTGTTTTTTGTTAAAGGTGACTTTGCCGTTTTACTAAAGGCTGGCATGACTGTTAAACAGGCTGTCCTTTATAATGCTTTGTCAGCCATGCTGGCATATCTAGGAATGGCAACAGGCATCTTCATTGGTCATTATGCTGAAAATGTTTCTATGTGGATATTTGCACTTACTGCTGGCTTATTCATGTATGTTGCTCTGGTTGATATGGTAAGTTTTTAAGAAGTCAAATTACATTATTGACTGACAATAAAATAGAAAAAACATTCAGTAGAACCTCATTTTAAAAAAAGGTTTTAGATTAAATGCAGTAGTGATGAGATGTGATTCTGTATTCCAAAAGGTGGTGTGTAAGGTACACAGTTCCCTATGTGCAGTCCTTTAAAAGTATACTTTTTTGGATTGTTAATTACAAGCACACCTTTATCTTGCCTAATGTGTATCAGGATGCACAAATATATCTTACCCCTTCTGATGTACCTCTTTATTTTTATTTATTTATTTTTTAGTAATTTCCTTATCCATAGGAACTGTGAGATGATGTATCTTTCTAGAGTAGAATCTCAGTAGTCATACATTGAATTGTCTATGGATCTGTAGAAAACCTAGCATAAGCTACATATTGTTGGCATGCTGTGTACTTCAGAATGCTTAAAGTTTCCTTATTAGTCAACAAAGGAGTTGTATCTTTTTATCACCAAAGTCCTCAAAACAATCCCAGCCAATCTTACTGCTAAAAGTATATTTTATAGTATAAGGTCTTCTATGTCTGAACTGAAAGTGAGCGACATGTTATATTCAGTTCAGATATGTAGGCAGTAACTAAAGCAGGAAAGTCAGTATAACTTTTCATTTAACAATGGAACAAACTGAACCAGTACAAATTTTTTTATTGCTCAGAACATCATGAATAATCGTTGTTCATTAAACTGCTAGGAAATTCTATGTGATATTATTAGGTAGAGTCAGTTCGTATGTGTCATGTTTTTAAGGAATTGGCCCATAGTATACCCAGCTACATAATAAGATAGTATACTGTCCTACAAATTCTTCTAAAAACTAATGTAATTCTGAAAACTTAAATGTTCCTCTTCCCCCTCCCCTGCCTTTTTTTTTTCTTTAAGGTACCTGAAATGCTGCACAATGATGCTAGTGACCATGGATGTAGCCGCTGGGGATATTTCTTTTTACAGAATGCTGGGATACTTTTGGGTTTTGGAATTATGTTACTTATTTCCGTATTTGAACATAAAATTGTGTTTCGTATAAATTTCTAGTTAGGGTATAAATGCTAGAGTAGCTTTAAAAATTGTCATAGTTTCAGTAGGTCATAGGGAGATGAGTTTGTATGCTGTGATATGCAGCATTTAAAGTTAGTGGATTTTGTGATTTTTGTATTGAATATTGCCATCTGTTATAAAGTCAGTTGTGGTAACATAAAGGTACATTTTAATATTTAAGTTATTGTATTTTGGAAATATAAGCTATATGTGCAATTCACCATTACCAATCTGTTGTATAAACAAGGGATTTGGCATGACATGTTCTGTATATTTCAGTAAAAATGTCCTTAAAACCTTTTCTAGAACTAATTTAACACAGTAATTCTCATGCTAGACTTTAGGCTGCTGAAGAACTGCTGGTGTTTAGGAGTAAGAATGTACATGAAGCCTAAGATACCAATAAAGCTTGTACTGAATTTAAGCTAAGAAATAAGAAAACAGAAGAATCTGAGCATTGAGGAGATAGAGATTTCTTATAAAATCACAAAGTTTGTTATAAATTAGGGGAGGGAAATTTAGATTTAAATTTAAAAAGGCAGAATTAGTATAGAGTACATTCATAAACATTTCTTGTCAGAGTATTAATGTTTTTGTAAAAACACAGCACTTGTCGTATACTAATTTAGTTGTACATTTAGCTTTGTATAATACATAAGTCTAAATATATTTAATGAATTCAAACAATGTATCACTTGACCAAGAAACTGGAATTTTTAAATATTTGTGCAGAGATACACCAGATGAGTATAGTGAGTAATTTTATGTATCACCAGAAGACTTGGTTATTGCCAAGTTATGAATCACCAAAAGTTATATGAGTGGATGTTCTGGTTATCTGGTTTGCCAAATGTCAAGAGTATTATAACTTTGATATATGTGAAGACATTAAAACCATACTGAGTGTAATTTGACTTCTTAGATTCAGAAGGTACTTTGGTATCTTTCAGTGCTCCAGTGTTGTCGTTGTGAGCAGTTGTCGTTTTATATACGGTACTGTAGACATACTAGGTCTATCTGTGACATTCTCTAGATGTTTCTTTTTTACAGAATAAATTCCTCTTGTCAGCTCAATGTCAGATGTCTGATTTTCTTTTTTTAAGTGTAGAGTTCAGTAGTTTTAAGTATATTCACTATGTTGTGCAATGATCTCCAGAACTTTTTCATCTTGCAAAACTGAAATTCTGTACCCATTAAACAACTCCCCACTTCCCCTGAGCCCTGGGAACCACCATTCTACTTTGTGTTTCTATAAAATTGAGGTGTCTGATTTTTAAAATTACAATCCATATTATAGTATACTAATCAGTTTAGTTATATTATTGTATTGAGTAGGCTTATTCAATTTTAAAACTCTTTATTACAAAGGGCACTGCAAAAAATATTGCTCCACAGTTTGTTCCCAGCTGTCCTTAACTTTTGTTTTTAAACAACCATGGACTAAAGCTGGAGAAGAAGCATTAATACTCTAAATTCTAAGAGAATCAGTGTTTTGATTTAGGATCTTTAAGATGGAGAGCACCTCTCCAATGATTAGGAGAGACACAAGCTGGAAGTGAAAGATTTTATTAATAGGCCGGGCGCGGTGGCTCACGCCTGTAATCCTAGCACTCTGGGAGGCCGAGGCAGGCGGATCGTTCTGAGCTCAGGAGTTCGAGACCAGCCTGAGCAAGAGCGAGACCCCGTCTCTACCAAAAATAGAAAGAAATTAATTGGACAGCTAAAAATATATATATAGAAAAAATTAGCCGGGCATGGTGGCACATGCCTGT
>RJWJ010002018.1:0-111532 GCA_004363605.1 Indri indri | reverse complement strand
ATATTTTAATGGCATATAAATCTTTTGGTTTTGAAATACCATTTTAAGGTTGTCATTAAAACATGATAGATTACCGGTTCTTAAGACACTTAATGACTCACTGTGAAATTGACCCAGTTGCTGGGTTGATAAGGGAGCAACCTATTTATACCTCCTTAATGAACATTAAATGTCTTTTGGGAGTGATGAAGTGGGAGACGGTAATACAAGAGGCCTGAAGATGGCAAAGGAAATTGGGCATTCCTGGAAGGGCCATCCCCTCCTCTGGGCCCCCACAGCACTGTGTATGCCACGAGGGGCTAAATACTTTTTCTATCTCTGCAGCGAAGGTTAGTGTATCCCAGAGAATAGGTAAGGTGTTCCTAATTTGAATTAAGCTACACCAGCCTTCCATCATCCAAATTTGAAACATAGGCAGTACTTCTGAGTATTTTCTTACTCTTACCCCTATATCCAATGAGGCATTAAGTGCTGTTCATGCTACTGCCATGATATCACTTCTTTTACCCCTCTTCTCTTTCAATTACCGCTGCCATGGCCACGGTGCAGGCATTCAGCTCTTCCCTGTACCATTATTTCCATCTTCTTCCTGACGGGTCTTGTTCATGTTTCTCCCACATCTCATCCATTTTAAATAAAGCAGAATGGTAAATTTAATGTGTGACACTGATCACATCAATCCTCCTGTAAAGTTGATTGCATTAACTCTTCATTTTTCTGAAAAGTAAAATTCAATATTTTGAAGTCACTGACTATACCTCTCAAACCTCATTTCTCTCCATGTCTCACTTACTCCAAGGTCCAGATTGGTGTATACAACTTTTCATTGTTGTTGTTCAAAGATGCATGAGGAATATGCAACTCGCATCCAATAACAGTGGCTCACTGAGGTAGTGATACACTAACAGAGAGGAGTGGACAAATAGGATTAGATCGCACATTTTAGAGAGGTATATCCCCTCTACCTATCTTGCAGGTCCCTTTTTGCCCTTCCTTCTACCCTGTCTCTTTCTTCCAACTTTCTCTATTTCTGAAGCCTACAATGACCTTCCCTCCATTTCTCTCAATCCGAGTTAAGAGTCATCTCAGATTCCACATCAGATGGTAAATTAGAGAAATATAAAATTAAAATAAGATAAATGCAATTTTACAAATTATGTTATAAATGTTATAACTGAAAATTTAATAGAGACCACTAGCAGTTCACCAAAATCTGCTCTCTATTTTGGGATGCATGTAGGTGACATTTCTCAGCTTCTTTAGCATTTAGACATAGCCAGATCCCTCACAGATAATGCTGTGTGCCACTTCCAGATCTATAAAACCTTTGTGGTGTGTTCTTCTTAGCATACTCTTCCTGTGCTCTTTCTTTTTTGCCAGCTAAAAGAGGAAGATGACAATGGCATAGCTACCAGATGGAAGGAGTTGGAAAGGGGCTTTTTGTGTCAGTCAGTGTTCTACAGAGAAATATACCAGTAGGATTTGACTATACACACACATGCACATGCACACATAATATATTTTTATATATGCATAAAAATAAAAATGACTAAAACTTTATAGAGAGATTTATTTCAAGGAATTGGTTCATGCAATTATGGAGGCTGAGATGTCCAAAATTTGTAGGGTAGGCCAGCAGGTTGGAAACTTAGGCAGGAACAGATGCTATAGCCTTGAGGCAGAATTTCTTCTTCCTCAGAGACACCTCAGTTTTCTTCTTATGGCCTTTCCACTGATTGGATGATGCTCACCCACGTGGTGGAGGAAAAGCTCCTTTACTTAGTCAACTAATTGTAGATGTTAATCATATCTACAAAGTACTTTCATGGCAGCACCTAGATTAATGTTCAATTTAATAACTGGGTACTATAGCTTAGCCAAGCTGATGCATAAAAGTAACTGCCCCATGATCCCTACATGACTACGTGGAAGTGGGCTCCCTTAGCAATCTGGGCACCCACACAGAAATGTTATATAAGAAAAAAACTAAAAGTTTATTTCTTTAAGGCTTAAGCCATTGAAATTTTGTGACTTGTTACCTCAACCAAACCTATCCCACATAATATGCAAAATATTGCTAGATAGAGATCTTTTCAGGCCTGCTTCAAAGAATAGATAAAAGTAGCTTGTAATTAAGCATTAAATGTTGATATGCTAGTAAATTTTACTCTGAAGTTGAAGTTGGTTTATTATCTTTAGCAAGTTAATCACTTGCTAAAATGTGGATGATGCTTTAATTTGCCCAAGAAGAATACATTTTTCATGGTACTATTTAAAGGTGAACATCCACCAAGCTTCATTTTGGATTATCACCTCTTTGAAATTAGTGGAGTGAATTTTACTGAGGTTTTTAAAATGTTGTGATTTTGGATTAAATGTTTCCAGGAGAAAGATAGCTATTAGCTTGGATAAACCCTTGATGTAGTTCTCCAGCAGTTAAAGGGGCAAAGATGCAGCAGTCACGTGGTTTTGGGATGTAAACCTCAAAATTGCAAAAGCAATAGCTTGCTTGATTTGGTTGATATTCAGCCAAAATCTATGGGCTCATATTCGCTGGTATTAACTATATTTACTACTACCAGAATGAAATTCAAATCATTCAGTGTGTAGCCCTAATAATAATCCTATATGACTAGGGGCTGCTTCTTCAACATTATTTCCACCTAATTTATAATCAAGATGTTCAATTAATAATTTCAACACTTTACGCAGTGTTAAGTCAGCTGAAAAATATGTGATTTTTCCACTTTTCATTTTTCACAATGCTGAGGAATGCATAATAACCTGACAAAATGGAGATGCCAGGAAACCAATGATTACTAACAGACTAATGAGAAAAGGAAAGGATTTTAAGAGAAAACTGAAAAGTTGATTGAGTTTTGCAAAAATGTAAAGGCACAAAACTATTGCAAAAATAAGGCAGCCATGTCTATAACACTGTTTTATTTATTAAAAATATTCCTTTGGAAATGAAAATGGATCCAGAAAAAGGAAAAATGGTCACCTCTTTGGGTGCTTTCTACTTTGAATCAACCAGAGATCTGTTGAATTTGCTTGGTTTTTGCCTGTGTTTATTTGGAATATTGTTTCCTTCTCCATTCCCCATCTCCACTGCTATTTTTCTATATTTTAAAGCTAATCAATTGACAAATGTTAATCTAAGTTAATTCAATTTCTTATTAATTTGACTAAGAGTTATGTAAGACTTTTCTCTCAGTGCTGAAGGGATAAAAAGAAATCTAACAAGTAATGTAATAATAATTACCGTGTACTGAGTCACTGTGTTAAGTGCTTTCTGTGCACTATTTCACCTGCATTCTCACAATCCTATAAGCTAGATAAAAATAAAATTCTATAAAAGGGAAGATTCAGAAAAGTTGAAATGAAATTGCATTTTGAACCTAAGTAGAAAGGAGAACTGATTTTTTTTAAGTGGAGATAATAGCAATTCTTGGGAGCCTTCCCTAGTTTAGTTTGACTGAAGGGTACAGACAGTGGAGAATTTTAAGAGGTAAACCTAGAAAAGAACTTGAGGGCTGTGTACTACATATGCTACTAAAATACACCCATACAAATAAGCACTTGGCTCAAAAAAAGGGAAAAAAAAATGCAATGATTACACTGTAAGACTTTCAACTACTGAATCATTTGAGCTAAAGTGATACATGGCTGACACTTTGGCATTTGAGGTAGAGTTAATAAAATAGGACTTATTTCAGCATTCACCATTTATATTTTATTGGGAATATTTTCCCACTTAGCTAGTGTAATTAATCAGGGTCTTTGGGAGATGGACACAGTGGCGTCTTCCTCCAGGGAATCATTCCCATCATTGCAGACCTAGAAGAAGCACCACCTGTCAGTGGGCACCTGGAGTGGAAGTGGGGGTTGGTGAGGCGTGGAGGGTGGAACTTGAGGGCACTAGGCACTGGGGACAGGGGTGGTAATCACAGGACAAAGGGCACTGGAAAAGGGAGGCATGACATAACAAATTTACTGAGTCACGGTATATCCACCCAGGTTCTGTTCTGTTTTCCTGTATAAACAGGTGTGTTTCAGAAGGAGGCCATTTCAAAAAGAGGACTAAATTAGGAACAGCTTGATACTTGATACTTGATACTTCACAGCTCAGCTGTAGCCTTGCCTGGGAGATTCAGAAATGATATCATTCTTCCTGATCTAGTCTTAGAATAGTGTTAGATTAAACAAATTGCTTCCGGGGCACAGCCGCTGCTTGAACAACAAGATTAACAGGCAAATAAAAGAATTATACAAGATCACCCGGGTTAAAGACAGTTACCTCTTCCTCCTTCTCCTCCTTCTTCTTTTCCAGAGGGATAATTGTTAAAGCTGTAGGAGTTCAGAGAACTGACATATCCAGGGAGTAGAAAATTTTGGAGAATATTTAGCCGAACTCTCCATTTATTTTTATAATGAGAAAAACTTTATAAATGAGGAAACTGTTGCCTAGGCAAGCTTAGTGATATGCATAAAGTCACAGCGAATTCATAACAGTTGTCTTCGAACGAATACCCTACTATGCAATACTGCCTCTAAAATAAGTCCAAAGAGAGAATTTTGTTTTTCTCCTAAAGATATGAAAGCAATGTAAGGGTTTTACGTTAAAGAAATAAAATTTTCTGTTGGTGCTGCATCACCCTTGTACATGATTGGCTCTTACTGATGAAGCAGGAAATTCATGATGGAAATTAATTCTCTTGATATCTGAGAAGCCAGAAACTCCTTGAAAGGTAAAACAAGAGATACTGCTGACTCTGTTGAATATATTCCAATGCCTACTGTACTGTATAAACCTTTGGCTAAATAAGGGAATATTATGGTTTTTCTTTTATGAAAAAGGAAAAAAAAAATAAAAGATATCTCCGGAGGTAGAAATTAGTGTTTATGCAAATTTAGCTGAGCTGTTTAGAATTAGTTATTGAAAGGTAGCCTCAATCATTTTCAAGGTCAGGTGAGAATAAAATATTGTTCCTCAAATATTGAT
The DNA here is from genome assembly GCA_004363605.1 of Indri indri. Taxonomy (NCBI): domain Eukaryota; kingdom Metazoa; phylum Chordata; class Mammalia; order Primates; family Indriidae; genus Indri; species Indri indri. Next base: position 106,527 of record RJWJ010002018.1, on the reverse strand, counting down.
GATTTCTTGTCTGCAACAGACTGTCCAGAAAGGCTTGCCACCTATAAGGTCTGATTTGAGGGGTATCAAATGTTTGCACAGTTCCCAGATCTCTTCAGCACCAATGTCACTGATAATTGCAATTAAATCTTTGTACATCTCCACCTTGGATCTCAGTGTTTAGTCTTCCTGAGTTCCTTTTTGAAATGAAAATACCCTCTATGAGCTAATAGTTTAAGCCCTTATCAGTTAAAAATCCCCTGGAATTACTTAAGACTGAGCTGGGAACGAAAAGGCACCTAAGGGTAATAAAAGGAAAGAGGAGAACCAAAGGTAGGAAAGGAAATACTGGAAACTGGGAGCTGGGGCTATCAAAAGTGAACCTTCAGGGCAGCACAATTTTGCCTGGGGCTCATTCTGACCTCAGAAAGGGCAATAGAGGTTGATAAGTATATCAGAGGGTTACCATGTTTCATAACTGTCCTGAGTGGCATTAAACATCACGAGTGCTTTAAATTAACTTCTTCCCCTACAAAAAATTTTTAACAATTGCTTATGTGATACATTGACATATTGAAAGATTATTCAAAATCTTTTTGTATTTAGAATAATGACTTTCAAAGCACTTCCCATCTCGTGTCAGTCAAATGCAAACACTTTGTTCATCACTGTGGGGGTATTAAGTATTGAATATGTAAAAATCATAGAGAGGTGGTGACACAAAATGAGGAAAAGCATACTATTTGAAATGTAAGAACCCCAATCTTAGTCTCTAATGACTCCTAAGGCAAGAGGATAGATGTCCTGAATTTTAAGTGAGCTCCTATATCTTGCTTAGCCTTTACATTTTCCATCTTATATATGTGCATATATGTGTATGTTTTATGTATATATGCACACACATGTATGTACATACACACATGTCATGGCCTTTGAGGGCTCAAACGAAGTATGTATGCCAAGGCAAGCAGAATGATTAATGAGCCTCTCCCATCCTGCTCTATGCTCCACTGCGCTCTGAAGTCTGGGGCTTTTGCCCCCATCACTCTAATGATGCTGCTAGTACAAAGATCACTGATAACTTCCTAATCACCAAATGTCTATGACCTCATTTTGCTTCCTGTTCTCCTTTGTCTGTGGCATTTCTACCTCTGATTATCTTCCACTTTTGTAAGTTCTCCTCTTGGTTTTAATGCCAGAGAAGTATTCTGAGATGCTTGCATTTCTGTTCTTTCTTTCTTTCTTCATCTCCTTCTCTTCCCCTTTCTGACTTCTACATATGACTTTGTCCACAATGTCTAGGTTCTGAATCTTCTACTTTTATAAGAAATTGTAAAATCATCTAAATTTTAAGATAGCATAAGTTTGCAAATGCCACTGAGGTCAGAAAGAAGAAATGACTTTTAAAAGTGACAGGGATAATTTTCAATTGGCCCTGTAACATCTAATGTCTTAATTTCATCCACTGCTTATGTGATGATGACAAATAATTCCAAAATCCTCTCATCTTCTAGAACCACATTTCCAACCACATCCATGGTTTTTCCACCTCATATTTCTTAAAACCATCTAAAAATTAAGATATCCTGCAATTTATTTTTTACCCCAATGTTTCCTCCAGAGTTACAATTTCAGTTAATATAATCATAAGTCTCTTCATAATGTCTCTTCATAATAGCGGGTCAAGCCATTGGAACTTCTTTGATTGTGGTTTCCTGCATGCAGTCACTGAATCATTTTAGTCCTTGATTTGTAAGGTCTCTTGCAGCAATATTTGCCACATTGCCAGAATACTGGTTCCAGCCCTTTTACCTGTGTCTATATCAATTTTGTGACAAATATTTATTGGGCACCTAAAACCCTTAATTATAATTCTAGCTGGTATGGTAAATTAACTACTCTAGGGAGCTTATAGTCTCATACACTGTGATGGGCATTTGGCTGTTTTTCAACCTACTCTTCTCTCTGATTAATACATTTTTCCTACTTCTTGTTTATTTGGTCAATACACCATTTGAATGGTACTTTAAATGCCTTCAATACTTCCCAATTTTAAAAAGATCAACAATTATTTGGGTTTTGAAGACTTCTACAGTTCCATCCCAACATGTTTCTCTAATCTTATCACTTCTTCTCTTTTCCATAAAATCTGCACTATCGGACTTTTCTATCCCTTGTTTCTCGAACATGCCACATGTAATTCTTCCTCCAAAATTTTTATTACTAGCTGATCTTTGCTGTCCTGAGTCTAAAACACTTGCCTCTCATGGGGTCCTCCCTCACTACTCTACACAACTTTGATATTCTTCGCAGTGACCCTTCCTTGCCCACCCTCCATGCCTAACCTCAACACTGAGCTTTCTTTTTATTTTTTTCCCCAAAAAGCCACCATTTAAAAAAACTATACATTTTGATGATTTATGTTGTTTTGGTGCATCTCCTTATTAGTATGTGAGCTCTAGGAGGCTAGGGATTTTTGTCCATTTTGCTCACTGCTAATCATCAATGCCTGCGGTGGTATTTATCATATACTAGGCATTCAATAAATTATTTTGGAAGGAATTAATGGATTAATTAATTCAATCTTTCAGACCTTTGATTTTCTAATCTAAAAAATGAAGATGATAATTGAAAACATAATAATGATTGTTTCAGAGAACATAAAATCTATAAAATCTAAAGGGATTTAACCATATATGATATTACCTCATTTATTAATTTTACTTTTTATATATGTAATGTAGGGATGTCTTTACTTTGGAATTAATCACCTATCATTAAGTTGAAATGGACTCTAATTGGCCAAAATTCATTATCTAGTGTCTTGTTTGTGGAATCTGGAAGAGAAGAGGCTAAGCATAAAGTGTTTCTTAAATTAGAGGATAGAGAGTTTTCCTTAGATTAGGGATTCTCAATTTATTTGTCTTTTTTTCCCCAAAATCAATCCCCTAAGGAGACTCTTTAGACATTTTTTTTTTTTTTTTTGTATTTGTTTCCCTCATGAAATTTTAATACCCCAGATGTACTATATGTCTGTTTTTGTATTCCGGGCCTTTGAGGACCACTAACTATTAATATTAAAATATATAAGATTTTTTCCCTGTCTCTCTCTCCCCCTAAAAAACAATTTTTGCCCCTGGGGAATGATATTGCTTCCACTGAGAATGTTTGTTTAGATAGCATAACAAATAGCTTGGCAAAGCCTCCACTGGGCCTAGTGGTATTTAGCCCAGACTAGAATGTACAGTCTTCACTTGCATGAAGATCTTTAAAAAGCAAGATAAAGTATAATTTTAAAAAATAGAACTTCAAAGCCTAAACAACAAAGCAAACAGAAAACTCATTGGATTTGGCCACTTCTCTATCTTAATATTTTAAAAAGACACCAAACGTAAGTCCACGCCCATAGTTATCCATGTCTCTGTATTGCAGCCCAGTGTATCACATACTTGAGTCTACCTCATAATCACGTGGACATTTTGTTAAAATACAGATTGCTGGGCTCCCAGGGTTCTTGATTCACTAGGTCTGAATTTGGGCCCAAGAACTTGCATTTCTCACAGGTTCTCAACTGATGCTGATGCTACTTAGATCACACTGTAAGAACCACTGCTATTTAATGGTAGACAGAAAAAAATGTTAATGTTACTAAATATTATGTTTAGAATATTCTGCTGTTGCAAAAACTAAAGCTTCTTCAAGGTTTAAATGGATTACTAAAAGTTATGGATAAATCTCTTCCTTGAAGACATTCAAACATTATGCTGATGGTTACACAGTGCGTATAGTAGATCAGAGGTCAGAACGGAGCCTGTTGCCTCACAGCCCAGGGACTTCATAAATGAAAGACTCCTTTCTGTTGGAATTTCAGGCCAAGAAGGTCTTCCTGGAGATCTTCCATTTTTATTTCAAAGACAGCAACTCCTTTTATACATGTAATAGCTACTCTGTTTCCCTTTACCTCCTGATGTGAACTAGTTATTATCTCTCAAAGAAGGTTTAGAGGAGTCTGTGTAAAGAAATGCAAAATTTCATGGTTTCTTCTAAGCCAGGATTCTAACTGCTTAGTGCTTTGAATCCTAGGAATGCAAACAAACGATTATAGATCAAAGTTGTTTGATTAACCTTGATGGAGCCTCAAAGAAACTAGAGAAGGATATGAATTCTAAGGTCAGAGATGTAGAGAAACACATAAAGTGAGTCACACTGCTTTTTCCAGTTGGATTCTGTCAGTGCTGAATGGGATAAAGTCTAAATTAAATTTGCTTAGTCTAGATGAATTCAATCAGCCAGTTGGGGGGTGAGTGTATGATATAAATATGGTTCCTCTTTTCAGGGTAGAACCCAAAAGAGAGGTGGATTAGTCTTGAAGTTAAAATAGAAATATTTTCAAAGTCCAAACACATCTCCAAAGAATACAAAAAAAAAATCACTTCCTATTTGATACTTAACGAGTGCTGTACAACTCAGTGTATCTCAAACTGTGCCTTTGTGTCTAAAAAAGCCAGGCTACAAATTAGCACTGACTTGCCTTTATTAGGCTCACGGGTATTTAGCCCAGACTAGAATTCAGGGTCTTTTACTTGCAGGAACACCTTTAAGAAACAAGACAAAGTGAAATTTTTTGAAATAGAGCCTCAAAACCTCAATAACAAAGCAAACAGAAAGCCCATTTGATTTGGCCACTTCTCTATCTTAAGGATCACGCTATTGATCCATTGCACATAGATTAACTCTGATGCTGCTACTCATTGTCTGAGATAATCTTGTATTTGCCTGCACACCACTCTACCTGGCTTCTTGGATAACAATGCCCAGGAAATGAGGGAGGCTGTGGCAAAGCCCTGGATAAAGAGAGACACTGCCCTTTGTGTCTCATACCTCTCTTGTTTTCTCAACTTTTCCTCCCTCTGCCTTTCATTTCTGTGTTTGCCAAAGAAAAGAATTAATAGAGTGGGACGTTTTAAATCCAGGCAGTTTCATTGGCACTGATATTTTTTCCCAACCTATTCTCAGCTAAGTGCCGGGTCACTGGGAGACTGTCTATATGCTAAGCTGCTCTTTTGCTAAAGGCTTTTCTGAGGGGGGGATTATTCTTTGCCCACTATTGAAAAGCAGACATTCTGTGTGTCCTTACTTTTAAAAACCATTAAAGCTGTTTTTTTCCATCTTGAGATTGAACAACAATTTAAAATAGCCAGAAAACGTGAATGTATACAGCCAGTGTTGTTCATTGTATGCCCCAATCTTCGGGTAATTTCCAATCTCACTCTTCCCTGTGCCTGTAGAATGGGCATCCATCACTTCACAGCATACTTAGGAGGAGAATTTATTACTATATGTAATACATTTTATTAATCTCTAGTGTGTTGTCATACCATATAATTCTACCTGAAATGTACTTAGGCATTCTCATTGGTTACTCTTGCATCTTCTCCTTAGCAGCTTGTGGACTGCAATTTTTGCAAGTCTTAAGTGAGTATTTAGTTATGTGAGCAAATACACACAATTATGCTCATATATTAAAGGAATTTTAACACCTACAGAAGAGGAAATGAGAGATTTTTCATGCTCAATTATTCATTGAAACCTGCTGGCCTCTTGGGGATTGTTTAATCAGTGCCATGGGTGGGGAACATTCCCCTATATGGAAGCTGGGTGCTGAGCTGTCACTTGGTGCCAGATTCTTCTTCCTTTTCAGGAGGCATCATTCCCTTGCCCTGAGAAGACAATGAATTTGCGTGTTTTGCTTAAGCACGTCTATCATATGGCACCTGGCCAGTCTTACTGGTACTTCTGTCCCCTTGAGAAAAGATGGGTCTTTTGCCCACAGCACAAGAAGCAAGCAAGACATCCATCACTCTGTGTTGGCTATCAGGAGGGACCTACTGGCCATGGAAAACTGGTGCAACTACAGATTCTGATCTTGCTTATCTCTTCTCCTTTCTATGAGTAAAGCATTGTTTCAACCAGTGTCGTGTGGATGAAGTCTTCCTTGGCTACTTTCAACCTGAGGTCTGTGGGCTCTGCCTTCTGGCGGTTGGCATTGTTAAGATCTTTACTATCATCTGTGCACTGGGAATCTTCACTTGGGATTGGTAACTGGATCTTCCTGTTAATTGCCTTAAATTGAAACACAAGTTTGTTCATGTCTTCTATCCACAAATTTAATGCCTTTTTCATCTTTACTAAGCACTTATCACACACTGTGGCTGAAACTTTTGTAGTTTGGGGTGCAACAGCAAAACTAGCACAAATTTCTTTTTCATTCTTCACAATTTCTCAAAGAGGAGAAGATTTGTTTTTACCATAGATTTTAGCAACCTCAGTATATTTGTTTTTACCATAGATTTTAGCAACCTCAGTATACATATTTTTTCTTTCTTTATTAAACCAAGACTTTTACCTTTTTATTTAAAGGAAGCATTTTATAGCTTCTCTTTGGCATATTTGAATTGCCAACATCACTACTATTATGCTTTGGGGTCATTATTAAATAAAATAAGGGTTGCAAGTACTACGATACCGCAACAGTCAATCTGATAACTGAGATGGCTACTAAGTGACTAACAGGCCTGTACTACAGGCAGAGTGGTTGTGCTGGACAAAAGGATGATTCACATCCCAGGTAGGATGGGCCAGGATAACATGAGATTTCATCATGCTACTCAGAATGGCATGTAATTTAAAGCGTATGAATTGCTTATTTCTGGAATTGTTCATTTAATTTTTTGGACCACGGTTGACCAGGGGTAACTGAAACTATGGAGAGTGAAATGGCAGCTAACAAGTGAATACTTTAATCCAAGCCAAGTTTTTAGTAGTTGTCACAGAACAGCAATCAGTAGCTCCAGACACTTCTGTACCCCACACTTTCCAAGTCTCATACCCTAATTCTCCCATCACACTAGTTCAGATTTAAACTGTTTTCTTCCCCACCTATTTGAAAGAGTAAATTTTTATCTCACTCAAAATTTATATTTTAAAAATTTTTTGATGGAAACAAAAATTTTCTTTAATATTACTTTCATTTGGTCTACTTGCATGTATTTTTTATTTCTTATAAATATATATACATGAATAAATATTATATATACATAGATTAATGCATTCCTATGAATTAATACCTGGATGCATACAGGTGATGTGTATCCTTAGGTATTTTATGTATGACACATATGGACACATAAATCAGGATCAGAAATCAAAAAATCATTATTATCTGGGGATAGTAACAAATAAGCTGAAATGGGAACATTTTGCAACTCCAATGAAGTCCCTGAGGTAAAGGCAGATGCTCCGTCCTCTTCATCCCCTTCTCTCCTTGGACATCTTCCACTTCCATCCAGGCTACAGCCAAAGCCTTTTAACTGGTCTCCAGGATCTTCAAACTGTAGCATTTCTTCTGAACCCCAGTTACCTTTGTTATGCTTAAATTTTATTATGTTGCAATTCCATGTAAAAGTTGTGCTTGCTTCTCAATATTTGTAGAAAAAGTGAAAAGACGGTAGAATGTCACACAATGAGGTTTACAACCTAGGTCTGCATTTTCCAGACCAATCTCCTCCACTCTATCTTATGCACTCCCTCTTCATACCACCTTGAAAAGCTTTCTTTTCCACAAAGAATGCTAGATTTTCGTGTCTGCCTGTCTAGGCACCACTGTTTGAAAGTAATTCTGCCTACTTTCTCCTTTCCAAGCTTAGATGTCACCTTCTTTGTGAATATTTTGTGATTTCTTAATGTTATATGTTTTCACAGCAAGCTGTCCATTCATCCATCCAGTATGCATGCATTAAACTCTGCTCTTAACCTAGAACAGTGGAAAAGACAAATTCCATGCTCTCAAGGAGCTTCTTGCCTTCTATTTAAGAAGACAGATGATGGTAACATAAAAATATAAGAGACAAATTCACATAGCGATAAGAAATAAGGAGGTTATAGAGCAACCAGGAGGGGGTTAGATACCAGAGAGCAGCTAGTCAAAGGGTCTTTATCAAGGGTAATGCCTAATGCAAGGGTAACTAAAATTAGAATTAGGAGAGTAATTAAAATTAGAATTAGGAGAGTGAGGCAAACATGCAAAGAGCCAGGGGAAGAACAATTTTAGATGGGGCTGGGGAGGTGCAGTAAATGAAAAGATCTTGAAATATTTATTTGCTTTAGGGACAAAAGGAAAACGTACCTGAGAATAGAACCCAAGGCAGATAGAAAGGCATTTTCCAGATCATGCAGGATTTTATTGTTGTGTAGTCTATAGAATAATTTTTTAAATTTTATTCTAATTGAAATAGTAAGTCATTGGAGGCTTTTAAGTGTGTGTGTGTATGTACTGGTGGGAGTGCGTGGGTAGCAGGGGAGCTAATATATTCATTTGCCTGCTCCCAAAAGATTATTCTGGCTTTCATGTATAACCAGTGGGGAATGGACTATGGAAAGGAACAAAAGGCATTGGATGGGAGGCAATCTGAGCAGTCCAGAGGGCAGTGGTGGTCATTTGGATTGGAGCTAAAATGTAGAAGATAAAAAGCGAACAGATTCTGGATGTATTCTAGTAGTAGGATTGATCAGACATTGATGGATGGAGGAGTGTTGAGCGAAAGGCTCCAATAATGCCTCCTAGCAGCAGGCTGGATGGCAGTGCCACGTACTGAGTTAAGCAACACTGACAGAATAGAAAAGTAGTTTGAGGAATAAAATTCAAGAATTCCTAATTAACCATATTGACTTTGAAATGTTTGTATATAGCCACAAGAGTATATGATACATTTATTATACATTTAAGTTTGAAGCTCAAAGAAACAGTTGAGTTAGAAATATATTCTTGGAGACTCAACATTTTAGAAAAATATTTAAATTTATGGGGTTAGATTACCTCACCTAAGGATAGACTTTGGATAGATAGGAAGGCTAAAACCTAAGCCTGGGACATTATAAGATTTAGATGTTGAGCAGAAGAGGAGGCCGAAATTGGAACAGAATAAGTAACTTCTGCAATAGGAGAAGGAAAAAAAAATAGAGTTAGTGTCTAAAAAACATGGAAAAATGTGTTTGATAAATGAAGAAAGGGTCAGCTATGTCAAATGTAAATATAAGGTCATTTTGATGTGGACAGAACATTACCACTTGGAAATGTCTCAAGAAGGGTCATTTACGACCTTTAAAAGAGCCATTTAGAGAGTGTTGGAGATTTAAGTCAGATGACAGCGAGTTGAGAGAAAATGGGAGGTGACAAAATAGAAATCAAGAGTACTGAAAATACTTTATTATTAATAGTTTCCTTTTTAAGGGAAGCAGAGATGTGGGGTAAAGGAGAAAAGAATGACATCAAAGGAGGATTTTACAATAAAGATGATATTAAGGCATATCTTTATAATTAATAGAAAGATCCCATATTAAAGGAAGAAGTGATAATCTGAGAAAGATGAGTAGGGGAAGAATTGTGAGTCAGTGTTTCGCCTTGAGTACTAGAAAGGTGATAAAGATTCAAAGCCCATCTGGAGGGGTTGGCTTTCGATAGAGGCAGGAACATTTGCTTCATTATAACAAAGGAGAAGGGAAAGTAATCTGGGCGGATATGTATGTAAGATGATTGGCCACTTGATGGATAGATGAGGCCATTTTTCTCTTTGTCTATTTTCTTAATGAAAAATGAGATGATGTCACGAGCTGTGAGTGATAGATTAAAGAGTCGGCTTTGGATATTTGAGAAGAAAGTGGAATGTAAAACAGTAGTTTTTTACAGTGAGAAAGAATTTACTAGGATGGTGGAGTAAGATGTTCTTTACATATTGATAAATTTAAAGTGATATCAGTCAGTATAGTCGTGTGACCTTCTCCAATCATATTCAGCTTCTTAGGCATACACATAGAGTAAGCAGTCAGTTAGAGTTAACAGGGATGAACATTTTTAATGGTGAGCATCTCCTTCAAAGTTGCCTTAAAAGGAAGCAAAATATTTATTTTATGTGAAAAATAAAACACAAATCACAACCAGTAAACAAAAGAACGTTAGTAATCATAACGACGAATGAATGAATGAATGAATGAGTGGAGATGCTTAGCATTTTAGAGATGAAAGGAGAGGGACATACATTTCAATGCACCTATTTTATGGCTCAAATAACTGAAACCCAGAAGATAAATTACTCAAGATTACATGGCTTATTAGTGCATGAAATGAGACTAGATTCATATACTACAACCAATGGATTTTTTAGGAGAAATCTCTTAAATACATGGTCAGTGCTTAAATTTCAACATCATCAAAAATAGATAAAGGGACAAGAATAAAGTTTGAATCAAAATTTCAATATTGATGAGCTAGATTTCACGTGCAAACTAAGAGTAAAGCACGCTTTTCCTTCAACCTTTTGGAACTTCACAATTCTACTGTATTCCTGCCTGTTCCTATGTTTATTTGCAAAGCAAAATTTGTATTAAAATATCATAAAACCTGTGATTTCTCTAGGTAAACTACAAACTATAAATTGAATTAAAGTGTTATTTTCATAGTGGCATATGAAAATCCCTGGCCAGATGTGCTTGCTGGTGGAATTGGTGAAGAAATGGGGTGCATCAGTAAAACACAATAACAATTTGAGGGCCATAGTACAACAATTTATGGTATCAAGATCTAGGGGATTTCATGAGTGGAAGGACCAAGCCAGCAGAAAAAAATATAGGCAAATTCTTCTTAAAACACATATTTTCCTCCTCCCATGATATAGGGTTCCTCTTATAATTTTATCTGTTGATATCAGAGTATCTATCTGAGTAATCACAAGTTGCAAATTCCGAATTCGCAATTCCATTTTCAGTGGTTACACCAAAGTCTTGGTCTTAGTTCGTTCTTCAATTCGAAGGATGCCTAAATTAATTTTACTTCTTCCTCATCCCTCCTCAGCTTCAGAGCTCTAAAGCATCTTCTACACTGTGGAATTCAAAGGGCCAGTACGTTATCATTTAGAAACATTGTTTAGTCTAGTTTTTACATGAGCAATAATTTCAGTGGTTCCTGAATCAGAAAAAAATAATAATGAAATAAAATAAAACAGAGAAAGATAAAGAGGAAGGGCAAATGGAATGACCTGAATTTCCTATTTTCTTTTGCTTTTCTTTCTGTGGTGTAAGTTCTACTCCAGTGTTTTTGCTGAGAGTGTGAATGTTCTGTATGCAAGTGTGTGTGTGTGTGTGTGCGTGTGTGTGTGTGTGTGTGTGTGTGTGCTGAAAAGAGGAAAGACAGTGGCATATTCGTCTTATAGTTAGCCATGGCACTAAACTCAAAATGGCAGAATAAAGCAATCTAGGTAAAATTCTGAAGTCAAGGAATATTATTTTTTAAAACAATTCAATAATGTCTTTAGTAGAAAGTAAGTATGTCTGTTGGAATCAGATATTAAAGGGGGTTAAATTCCGGATCCTGTACTCTCTTCTGCTCCCTTCAGCTTCTTCTTCCCTATAAGAAGTTAATACATTATCTACTTCACAAGTATATCTGCCATAGTAAAGGCTAAAAAAATGTTGATTCCTTTTACCCATTCCTTATACCCTAGAGACATCATATTATAGAATCAGGTGTTCTATTAAGTCAAATACTATTGATGTATTCATAATTCATGACAATAGCAAAATGTAAAAGGTGCATGATATTAAACCTATCCCTAAAATACTTAAAATTTAACTGAAAAGGTAAGATGCTCATAGAAGGAATAATTACAATTGCTACAAATAATAAATGTTTCAAATACCTAATTAGCCTTTCAGACACTGCATGTAGAATGATAAGATTTCTATGCAAGATTGATAAAAATAGGGGTTAAAATTATACTTACAAATTCTTAGAGTAGGAAGGTCTCATAGCGATTGTTTAGTTTAGGCCTCCTATTTTAAAATGAGAAGGTCAAGACTCAGAAAATGATGTGATTTGTCTAAGGTGTCAGTATCAGAACAATTAAACAAAGCAAGCACAGAAGCAGGAGCTGTAGAAGTAATGTCACCAAATTACATTCAGTGAAGAATGTATGTTCCAAGTCTGTTTAATTCATTCATAAATGCATTATTATACAAATATATCCCTTTGGCCCAAGCAAAATACCTTTCAGACTTAGTTCATTTGATTGTGACATGAACATTTAAACAATTTAAACAATACAAGGTAACACATTTTTGATGTCACATGAGAGAAGACGATTCATCTTTAAAGCTACCTAATAATATGTATTAGCTGCTGTCACCCCCTTTGGCTGGGATAGTCCATAGATACAAAGGTTCAAAGACACTATCAGTAGTTTCAAAAGGAACTTCCAAATTGATGATTGCTTTAGACCAGGAGGGGCACAATGTTTGACATCAAAGTTTGGCATTGTGTGGCTTCCATTAATCAAAACCTTTCTGGAAAAGGGATGAAAAGTAAAAACATTAAAAGATCTATGGAATAGGTGTCCCAGTTATCAAGATGAATTAGAAGCCAACATCTACATTTTTGGAGTAGGAAAAACTAATCCTATGTGCTACTAAGGAAGAAACAAGGCATCATTTGTATTTCTTTGAAACAGAAAGGGACTTGAGAAGAAACATTTCATGTAAGTCATTTTTCCCCAATGATTCCTATTATCAGCAAGTTCTTTCTCCTCTTGGCTTCTAGGTCAGATTCCTGCACCCTGATGAAATGGAGATTTCAATACGTAGGTCAATAAAACATGCAGGTAAGATAAGAGGCTTCTTACTCAAAATGGTGCATAATAAACATGTGTAGCATGTGAAGTGAAATCAGCAGAAAATATTAACCAATTCCAAAAGGGCTAGAAAAATTAAAATGAATTCATTGTTGACAATGAAATCTAGGGAAGCTGCAATTTTTCTAGTCTTTAAAAGGTATGTCAGGATGCTTCTAATCCCATATATATGTATAACTCCACCTTTATGAGCAGATATAATGCCAAATGATATTCAGACATTATCCAAGCATATGTTTTAGGACTATTTTCAAACATAGAATTCTGGGATGAGGAGGCTCTGACTGTCATGTAGTGTAACACCACCTTCTTTCTGGAGCCTTCACATGATGCTTAAATACACTTTAGTCCTTAAATATACAGTATCTTATAATCACTTGTCACTGAACCCCTTGGGTTAATCCTGTCACTTTAACTGGATTTCAAGCTTCTTAATGACAGAGATTATGTTCTCTTTTCCTTCTTCTTTTGTGTCCTTCACAGTGACTAAGTTGGGCCTTGGAGATATGGTAGGGACCAGAGGAGTAGCCTATGCTCCAAATTAAATAGTCTTTCCTATTACCTCTTTAATTTAAAAGAGAGAGAGTCTACTGATGTTTTAGGGAATGGAAGACCTTTAAAAATGTAATACAAATAGCAACTGAAATATATTTTTAAAACTAAAAGGCTGATGTACTCTCTTACTTTATGAATGGCTTGTAGTATGCTAGGGAGTTGGGTAGAATTTAGTAAACCTCGCCTTACGTTGTTCACAGACGTATCTGGTGACTCCTTCCCTGAGTTTATGTCTTCTTCTTTGTATAATCCTTAGTGTTCTGAATGAATTTTGTGTTTCCACACTAATTGGTCACTATGATCATGGCCTACAATCTGCCTATAGAGTCACAAGTACCATGGTCACTTACTATTTATTTTCTTCTAGAATAACTGCGAGTTATACTAGAAAAGAGAGAGTTCCACATTACAATTTTTACTATAGTAGGAAGCTCATAACAAAATCCCTACCGAGGCTTCTACTTATTGCACACAGAAATTTGCAGAGTGTTTTCATGGAATAGAGTCCTGAAATGTACCGAATCTTAGAGCTGGAAAACATTTTGTATTATTTCCTTTTACAGAAGACGAAAGAGTGGCCCAGAAATGGAAAAGCACTTGGCCAAGGACATATAGTCAATCTTTCAATCTCTCATGGGTGTGCTAGCAATTGTGTAGTATCAGTTGTGTTACCCTAGAGTAGCGGTTCTCAACGTAGCTTGGTTTTTGCCTGTCAGGGGGCACTTGGCAGTCTCTGGAGACAATTTTTTTTCACAACTTGTGAGGAGACTTCTACTGGAAGCTAGTGGATAGAAGCCAGGGATGCTTATAAACATCCTACAATACGTAGAAAAGGACCCCATAAAAAAGAATTATAAGGCCCCAAATATTAACAGTGTTGATGTTAAAAACTCCAACCTTGGGAAAAAAAAAAACAGAATCAAAACCAAAATCCTCTATGAATCATATGATATCTCTCTCTTAACAAACTTCTGTGTTCCTTTTTTCTGTACCTATGGCCAGGGCACCCATCAACTCCTATTGCCATAGAATTGACTTCCACACTCCTTAAGCAGGGGGCAGTGGTGAGGAGGGGTGGGATTTAGTGCCAAGAAGAGCCACATTGAGTGTCATGGCTGTATCCAAATTCTATTACCTAAAAGAGGTTCAAAGAACCCCAGCATCCTGTTTGTAACTCTCTTTTCCCTTAGGAATCATGGACACAAAAGACAACTCAGTCCAGGAAACCTCTTTGGGCAAATTAGGGAATTCTACTAGTTATTTAAAACATCAGTAAACACCAATAAAATCTATGTGGAAATATCATCTTGTCTGTTCAGGGTTTGCTATGACCTGTTCAATTTTCTAAGCCTTTTTATATTCAGCTTCTATTGCATGTCGGTGTTTTCAGTTGTCGATATCATTTGTCCCTAAGTAAGGATTCTAAGATCACAGCAAAACCAGTATCTTATAGATCATGAACCAATTCATAGGTCCCATAAGACAGTCAGGCATGGGGGTCCAAATTAGGTGTATACACTTTATCTCTACATGGTATCAATATTACTAGCTCCCATAGCTGTGTTTGCATTTGTAATAGGAAGTGAAGTTTCAAGATAAGAATTCATATGCTCTGTTTTAATCCACATATTGGTCCTCATTACTCCCCATACTCTCTGTTCTTTGTCTTTTCATCCTTCTTCCCTCTCAACTGCACTAATGTTCTTGATTTTCTCCTTATAACTACTCTTGCCCTTAGGGAAGGATCTCTCGTGAGGTATTTATACATTAATATTAATGTAGTCTGATTTTTTATTTTTCCTGAGGAGATATGTGTCTTGAGTAATAAATACGAACCATTAGCAAGCAGATAAAGAAGGTGTTTTTGAGTGTCAGTTGATAGCCCACCTTACCTATAGACTTAGTTAACAAGTCCCTCTGTGGTAGAAGGTTGGTTTTAGAAAAAACAGGTGAAGAGAAGATTGAGGAGATTTCATAGATGTGGTGAGGCTAGATTGTGAAAACTCGTGGATTCTAGACACAGGAAATTAAACTTCGAAGATAAGTGGAAAGAGCATGACTAGGTTGGCATGTTGTGAAGTTGAAGGAAGCGTTAGATGACAAGTTGAATTGCGTGAGAAAGACATCCCAGGCAGAATAATCACGCATTAAGATACTTTCTGTCTCTGTTCCTTGTCATATTCTATGTTTTTCCAAAAGCCCTTTCTCTCCCTTTCTTTCATTTCCAACCTTCTTCTCTTAAACCCTCTAGACTTCTAGACTTGTAATCTGTAGGATGTTTGATTGGCTAGTTACATCTCACTTCACTTCCACTTCAGCATTAGGCTTCCCAGCAACAACTTAAAAAAATGGCTGCATTTACATAAGGAGATCCAGGACAAGTCTGAGACATTGTCATTGACTCATCTTTTTGAATGATTATTGTCATCGGTAAACATGAAACGGGTAGTCCAGAATCTAAATTCATATGTCTGTTCTGGAAGTCAACAGTCAGTCAGGGCTATTGAGAAGCAGGGAAGAGGGAAATGAGGAGAACTCTTGACTTCGAACTTCAGTTTTCCTCACATCATTCACACAGACTGATTTTCTTAGTATTAATACTTTGATCCTTTTTCACTCAATACTCAATTATGCTGAATAAAATTTTATTTTTTTTTAACCGTATTCAACCTTTAATCCTTTTTTCTCTAACTTTTTAGTGGCATATTTGATATTTCAGAGACTTTTTTATTAGTTTTTTAAAAATTCTTAATAAAGAAAAGGTACTTTAACAAGGAAGGTAAGTAAATAATTTAAAATAAGGGGAGACAAGATGGATGTGGTAAACAAAAAGCTATTTTTTTCTAAGGGTATATATTTCTATTAACTGAATTAAAAATTAAGTGATAAAGTATTGCAAATATGTAAAAGGAAAATTCAAATAATTTTTTTCTTCATGCTTCCAGTTCTTTATAGTACATTACATCAGTTAATGGCAATTTGTGTAATTTGTGTAATGACATAAATTGCCACAAACCCTCATTCAGTGAAGTGCTGTCAGAGTCATAAATCAGAAGTGAGAGAATGAGCTTTGGGAAGCATAGTCTGTCAGCCTTAGGGTGAAAGAGGAACGGGTCAGGGTGGCAATCATTCAGTGGGTAACTGTGCAGGGTTGAGAAGGAAGATGAATGGAATGGCGTGAGAAAAGCGTGACTGAGCCAGACCTTGATGAGCTAATCCTCCACATCAAATGGAATAATGCTTCATGGCTACATGTTGTTTTGCTCAACTTCTAAAATTACTTTCCCTGACTTATGATTACTTCTCTGCAGGGGTCTAAGGACAATGTTGAGAATAAATCTCAAATCCTTTCAGGGACTTTCCAATACGGGCTACTTATTTTTTTATTTTTTATTTATTTTTTTATTTTTTTTGAGACAGAGTCTCACTGTGCTGCCCGGGCTAGATTGTTGTGGCATCATCCAGCTCACAGCAACCTCAAACTCCTGGGCTCAAGCAATCCTTCTGCCTCAGCCTCCCAAGTAGCTGGGACTACAGGCATGTGCCACCATGCCCAGCTAATTTTTTCTACATATTTTTAGTTGTCCGATTAATTTCTTTCTATTTTTAGTAGAGACGGGATCTTGCTCTTGCTCAGGCTGGTTTTGAACTCCTAAACTCAAACAATCCACCCGCCTCGGCCTCCCAGAGTGCTAGGATTACAGGCGTGAGCCACCATGCCCGGCCCAGGCTACTTATTTTAAATGGAATACACCCCCACACACATTTTTCCTTCCATCAAATGCCCAAAGTCTTACTGGTGAACCTTACCAGCAGGGGCCATGTTTGTACTTCCAGTCAACCACAGAATTTGCCCTTCTTCATGTACACATGGGAAATTGTTTATGGCAGATGGTACACCTACACTTATAAAAAATACTGGATCAAATATTCTTTGTGTGTCTCAGAATCTCTCTTTCTCTCTTTCTCTGTATTTCTGTCTCTCTTTTTCTCTCTCCCCTCCACAATATCTTTCTCTTTCATACACATGTGCGCACGCACGTACACAGAGCATGGGATTTTTTTGGGAATGGAATTCTAGAATAACATCTGCATAGTGCTTTACTAAATGTATGTTCTTGAGTAGTAAGGGAAATTTTTCATTTCTGTAGAAGATTATTCCATGTAAACTGTTATCAACTTCCTTAGTCATGTATGTGCATGTGTGTGTAAAGAACTCTCAATCATTTGAAATTTTACCCACAATCAAGCTAACATTTAGCCTGCCACAGCTTCATGGTTGCTAGCAGAAGACATGAGACTCCTGGATCAAAGACAAAGGACTTCACTGCTTAGGGCAATAGCAGTAGCCAGATAGTCAGCATTTTTTCACATCAGTTCCATAAGGCTCAAATCCCACAGCATGACACAAAGAGAGCCAGATGACACAAAGAGAGCCAGATAAGTTACATTAGAGGAGAAGAACCCTGAGCATAAAGAATCCAAATGTTTGATAGTGGGCGGTAAATATGTTTGCCCTTTTCTTTCAGACAGAGACATATTTGTTATCTTCCAAGACTGAAAGTAAATTTGCCCTTGGCTCTGGAGAGAGACAAAATCTCTATCTTCTAAGGCTATTCAGTATATAAACACATGTGAAAAGATAATCCAAAACAAAGATAGTCAGTACCTTTTCTAGCAAGACATGAAGAAGTATAAGACACTCATGTCTCCCAAAACTTTGTGAGTGGAGAAATGCTCTAATAAATCCAATGACTTTGACTCCCCTTGTGATGTGAATCTATGTTCTCTTTCTCATGGAGAGACATTTCTCACCTCCTACTGCCCCCATTTTTGGAACTGATGAACTTGAGCTATCTGGACAGTAGAAAACGAAACAAAACATTAACTTTGGTCTTTTAGCATTGGCAGAGGGTCTAAAGCAATAATCCTTGACATTTATCTCTTTAACTTTTATTGTCTAAGCACTTTGTGAAATTATCTAGTTAGTTAATCTTCCTAACACCTTTGTGAGTGAGGTTAAATGATGCAGTTTCTAAAATAGATATATACAAATTATAACTTGATAGGCCTAGTGATATGAGTTTGCACTGTAATTGTTCTTGGTGTTTGATGGGATTATGGCCATTTTATGGGCCACTGGCTGTAGTTTCTTCTTCACATCATCTGTTTTTATGGTCTAGCATCTGAAGGAACACTCCAAAAAAGACTCAATGAAACCACCATCCCTTCCAAGTAAGGCTATCTTATAACACATAATCTTTTAAATATTTTTGTTTCCTACTATAACTGGCCTCAGTTGTAACTCCTTTTCTAATTCAAGAAATAATAATTTAAATAAATATTATAAAACCTTGAAATTAGATTAGAACTTGAAAGAACATGTAGATAAGTTTCATATCTTTAATGAGTAAATTCCTCAGAACTGATATTTATTCTTTTGAAATAACATGGACAGTAGCTTTTTTTTAAGTGAAATAGGTAATAATATAACTTGTGTTTAACATTGTTAATGCAATCTTATGTGCTCCAGACTTCTGGAGATTGTTAGTATTAAAAAAGTCATAATATCTCAAAATTTCACAGGCTTATTTTTTTTTTGTCTGGTTTACTCTTCACTGATGAATGCCTAATACCTAAAACAAGAGTGCACATGTTATGCACTATGAATGTTTGCTGAATGAATGATACCATAAGTTTTTAACCCTACACAAACTCTCTCTGGGATGCGAGCCAAATTTACCTAGAAATCCCCATATATGTAAAAAGAGTCTGCTATTATCAATGACTTTTCTTGGTCAAGCATTTTCATTGTTTCCTTTTCTTCCCACCTACTCAACAGTTGCTTTCAAGAATCCACATAGACATCCTAGAGCTTTCATGTTGCCAGACATATGCTGTGTTCTATACAGTATGAGAAAAAAAAGAAAGTTTGTCTTCCCACTCAATAATATATCTTGTTATTCACAGGCTCCATAAAAAACATTTAGATCCATGTCACACTAACTTTTGTGAGTCCAAATTCTTCATTTCGAGTCTAAAGTTGTGCTTTCCAAATCCTCAGTTCTCATTCATGCGGTCAAAATAAAGATAGGATTCTTCACTGTCCTCTTCTGCCATCTCTACTTCTTTCTGTCTTTCTGTTTCCACACAAAACTGTCTGTGTGCAGATTGTTTCTCTCACCCGTATGCAAATGAACTCTTACTTCAAGGACCCTATTTCCTCTTATTAAGTCACATCTGAATCTTTGTTTAGCATGGCTACAACATCACCTTAATCATAATTTACATTCCAAAGCAATTCTTTCTCTTTTGATGTGAAAAAAAAAATAGTCACCTTTGTTTTGAGCAAATCAAAACATTTATTTCAACTATGCACTGGTCAAAATCTTTCTAGAGACATTTTCTGAATCTCCTAAAAAAATGACACAATTTATTCGCCTGATATAAATCTAAATTTTTGCAATTTTTAAGGCTTGGTAAAGAATGTTGGTGATCAGGATACATAACACAATCATTTTTGCTTCTCTCTTCTTTTAATAAGATGTCTTGTGACATCCTTTAAAAAAAGTCATAAACTCATGTTTTCCAGTTGAATCTGAATGATTGACTCTCTGCAGCATTCAGTCTGTTTTCCTTCATCTCAGTGATCACATTATCTGCTTTATGCAGACTTGTTTTAAAAAGTTATATCTATTTCTTCATATTTGCAGTCTATTCCACTCTTCCAAATCCACGTAAATGATGATAAATGTGATCAGTCTCATCACCTAAGCACAGATGACTCTGAAAAAAAAAAAAAAGGGATGTGCCCTAAGAAATAAAAGTTCAGTCTGTTTTGACACAAGTGTCAAGAAGAACCAAGAGTTGCCCTTGCGACAGATAATTAGGGAAAACTGTCAAGCCTGCAGCTTAATCCTGTGTACATCTGCTCAAAGTCAGCTCTGAAAACTGTGGGATCTAGGAAGACAATCTTTTGTAATTAGCCAAGGCCACTATAATCCATAAAAACATCTGATCAAATTGATTTCCAGTCCATCAAGTGGTATCTGTCAACAGCAACCTTCCAGATCATCCTGGAGCTGTGACTACCTCATGTAAACCTCTAAGGTCATTTAAAGGTTCCTTTGCCTTGTAAATATAAAATCATTTTCACTTTTTGACAGGCTGCCTTTTCATGTAGGGCGGTAGGGAAGAAGGGTTGCAAGAAAAAAATAGAATGTCAGAAGCATTCACAAACCATTAACATCAGGGAGGCAGAAATCCACAAAATGTCTTCTGTAGGATCGGTGTTCTGCAAAGGAGTAGCCAACAACACGTGTAGTTTATGAAGAGAGAAAAATCACATCATCTCTGCTTCTGGAATTGTTGTCTTGACTCTGATCTTGTGGTGTGTGTTGCTGAATATTCCGCCCGTGCCTGTCTCGCAACTTGGATATGCTCCCTGTCCCAGTTTCACTCTCCAAACTCTACTCTCTGGACAGCCTCAAATACAGGTGCTAAAAGAGTTTTCCTCAATCTCAATTTTTAAAAATGGTGATTCATGCCACTTGTCTGCCTTTCTCTTCCTGTCACGTCCTTTCTAATCCTTTTCCCAGCCTGGTGTCCTATGCAGTTCCTTTGAGCCTTTGCTTACCCTAACTTTCCCTATGGCCACACGTGTGCCTCTCTTAGGTAAAATTCGCCTCACTCATTTCAAATTCCAGCCTTGAACCAATTTAAAATCTCGCTCATCTTCTCTGGATTTCAACTGGACATGCTCTTGCCCCTCAGTGCGTGTGTACTTATCAATACGGTCTAACTCTGGGTCTCTAACCCCTAGTCCACAGACTGGTATGGTTCTGTGACGTGTTAGGAACCGGGCCACACAAAGGTGAGCAAGCGAAGCTTCATGCGTATTTACAGCCGGTCCCTATTGCTAGCATCACCACATAAGCTCCACCTCCTGCCAGGTCTGTGGCTGCATTAGATTCTCATAGGAGCGTGAACCCTACTGTAAACTGCACATGCCAGGGATCTAGGTTGTTCACTCCTTATGAGAATCTAATGACTGATGATCTGAGGTGGAGCTGAGGCAGTGATGCTAGAGCTGGGGAGTGGCTGCAAATATAGATTAACATTAGTAGAGAGGTTTGACTGCACTATAAATGTAATGTGCTTGAATCATCCTGAAACCATCCTCCCTTGACCCCTGGTTCGTGGAAAAATTCTCTTCCATGGAACCTGGTGCCAAAAAGGTTGGGGACCACTGGTAACTGACAGTTTTCTTTGCTGTGTTTTCTTTTTCCCAGACTCTCAGAGGATAGCCCCTCAGTATTGGCTGCCATTTCTTCTTGCAGTTCTCCTCTTACCCTCTGTGCTAAGGCATTTTTCTGCTTTTTCACTTTCTCTTTTCTGAGAGATCCCTTTGCAAGACCATCCCCTAAGGGAGGGATACTCCCACAAAAATTCTAGCCCTTAATTTTCTGTTTTTCTCTCTGCATCACCCTTGCAACTCCTGCTTTGTTTAAGTCGATGACTCTCATTTTTGTGTCTCTGGAAGCTTGAACTGGTATCTCATATATTCAATTGCCTAAAGGTATCTCCACTTAAAAAACCTCGTATTCCTGCAAATCTCAACATATTCAAAAGTGAGTTAATCTCCTTCCCACAATTGGATTCCTTTTTCAATTTTTCTTTTTTTTTTTTTTCAGTAAGGCAATTGTCCCTGGCTGGTTTTCTTCCATTGTCTATATTCAATTTGTCACCAAGTTGTTTAACTTCTTCCTTCAAATTTTGCCACATATTTATTATTGAAATTCCTTTTTTTTTCACTGTCACCCTAGCAAAGGTTATCATTATCTTCCTCCTCAAATTAAGAATAATTGTGTTATATTTCTTATTGATATATAATTCACACACCATAAAATTTGCCTTTTTAATGGACAAAATTTTGTGGGTTTTACTATATCCACAAAGCTGTACAACTATCACCGCTATCTGGAACCACTGTTTTAGAACATTTTCATCACCTCCAAAAGAAACCCGATACTGGTTAGTAGTCACTTCCCATTGTATTCCCCCTTTTCCCATCCTTCAGCCTCTCGCAACCACTAATCTATTTTCTGTCTCTATGGATTTGCCTATTCTTGATATTTTGTATAAATGGAATAATACAGTATGTGGCCTTTTGTATTTGACTTTCTTCACTTAGCTTAATGTTTTCCAGTTACATCCATGTTGTGACGTGTATCAGTACTTTATTTCTTTTCATTGCTAACTACTATTCCACTGTATGGATATGCTACATTTTGTGTGTCCATTCATCAGTTGATGGACATTTGGGTTGTTACCACTTCTTGGCTAGTCTAAGAACATGTAACGCTTACTGTAACAAGTAAAATGACGTGGAAATGTATAATAGTGTGAAAGTAGAGATGGAGAGAAATGTGTAGACATGGTATCTATATTGGAGTAGAATCAACTGGATTTGTTGATGGATTGGATGAGAAGGATGAGGGAGAGAAAGTAATCAAAGATGAGTCCATAAACTTATGGATTCTATGGTTCTCTTTCCTTAGGGGGAAAATATACTTAATGACATAGAGAAAATTGTGCCTGCAGAAGGATACTTGGAGTCTGAGCATCTGTGCCTTAGTGAGAGGACACTTGTTCTGTATCTTTTTCTTCAAAGAACTCATTTATGTAGGTGGATTTAAACCTAAAACTTTCATGTATTTATATGTGGTATAATATATACATATATATGTATATACACATATATACATATGTGTGTATATTACATATATTCAGATCTGCTAAATATTTCTATGTGAATGTCCAAATACTACAGACAAAATACTAAACTTGTAATAATACCTCCTAAAGACACTCCTTTGGAATATGATGTCTGTCTTAGTTGTATATGTTACCATTTTCTCCTGTTGCACATACTAACAATGTAAGCCTCTGCTTGGCTATGACCTTTATTCTAAATCCACTCAGGCCCTTAAGCATGCCTCTACGCTCGCCACCATCACTTATCAAACACTACTAATTTTAACTCTGAAGTGCTTGTATAATCCACTTCACTCATCTTCTTACCCTCATTCCCGTTCTTTCTTACATATACTCAAATCTATGACATACCTCTCTGTGTCTCCAGATTTGTACCCTTAAATTTATGGTCAGAACAACTGCCACCATTATCCAGATAAAATGTAACTCTGACCTGTTTGACACTTAGAAATTTTTAGTGATTTTCCCATTAAACTGCAACCTGGGTTAGTGCCTTACACATCCCTAAATAAACTGTGTATCACTATAATACATATGATACACACAGTATGTTTTATGTACTATATATATTGCAATTCTCTGTTCATATGTTGTCTTATTTTTTCTTATGCTAAGATAAAAATAGAAATTTTAGGGTAGTGCCTGAAATCTAACTTATTGTAAGCCTCAATTAATGCTATTTAAATGAATAAATTGTATAGATTAAGATAGACTAGTATAAAATTGATTTTTAAAAGTTTTATTCTTACTCCAAGCAAAAATTAAAAAATGGTAACACTGTCTGCAGTGCTGGAGAAATATACTTCATGTAAAGATTTAGCATCTGAACTCTAGTATCTTAAATCTAAACCTGGTAATACCTACTGGACTGTTGTACAACAGCACAGATTCGAATACAGGCGATTATAGAACTACTTAATAATTTAGTGCTTTAAGTGCTTGTTTTCTTATGTTCATAGTGGTTACAAAAATAAAAACAAAGAAAAATGGGTTTAAATGGAGAATTGTCTGCTCTAATAAAAATATGCATAAAAAGAAAAGTGTGAATATTATTAGGAGAAAAATATAATAACACATACAGAGCTCTAAATCATACTTTAATGAAGCAAGCAACCTTTCCAAAGACAAATTCACCCAGAGTCATTCAGAAACCTGGTTATTACATGTAGTTAATATATTCTTTAATTGCTTTCAGGCTGAAGTTAAATAATTCCAGCCTCAAGGCTGAAGGTCTTAAGGCTATCAAATTTTGAATTTGGAAAACCTTTAGGTCAGACCAGGGTTTCCCACACAAAGTGTTATAAAAGAGCAAACATACAGAAGATTCTGGTGCTTAAAATTTAGACTGATTTTTTGTGGTTCTTTTCAGTTCTGAGATTTTGAAATCTTGTTCATTTAGGTGAAGATCTTGGTTGGTCTTCATACCCCAGGATAGGGCATTTATAAAAGTCTTAACAGCCAATAAATTCTTCCTCTATTTCCAAATTAGTGTGATGGATACTAGATCAGTATATCGATACTCTTCTCTCTACCTCTGCTATTCAACCAAAACTCTGTTAATTCATGTTAATACCTTTAATAATTAATCAAATCTCACCTCTTCTATGAAGTCCTCTTTAATTAATTTGATCACTTTTCTAATGATCATGCTCCTCTCTATTCTCTACGGACTTGAATTTTCAGTTTCTCTTTTATCTTTTTTTTTTTTTTTTAATCTGTTTGGACTCATGACTATTTTCCCATTATTTCTTCCAGACTATAAACATGAGATTGGTGGTGTAATAGACATGGCTGATATCAATCCCATCATTGAGTTCATCTGTAGCAAGGCATGACACATCCCACCACACTAAGAGTTTCTCATCTCTTTTTTTTTCTTCTTCTCTCTTGAGGGATTCTTTGGTACCACAGGAGCTTGCTTCACCACTCCAGACATAATCAAGAAGTGCAGGGAAATAAATGGACACAAGCAGTCAGTAGAAACATGACCCGACCTCCCTGGTCTCTGAGGGATGATTTAGAAGCATCGGTCACTGTTTCTCAGATGGTCCCCTCAGTTAATTTGCTCATTAATGTTCTTTTTTTTTTTTTTTTTGTCCTTGTTATTCTCTTCTACTTACTTACTCATGGTTCTTGGAATAACCTTCCAAGTAAATTAGGTGTCCTTAATTTTTTGTTATAAAGTCAACTTCTGAGTGAATCCAATTTATGACAGGTTTTCAACAAGCCCTTGTAGCGTGAACCAGCACAGTGCTGTGACTCAGACACCATATCAGTACTGAAGATCTACGTGAGAACAAGAGAAGTACCACAGTCATATTGTGAGAGAG
The DNA here is from genome assembly GCA_004363605.1 of Indri indri. NCBI lineage: Eukaryota > Metazoa > Chordata > Mammalia > Primates > Indriidae > Indri > Indri indri. The sequence continues at coordinate 81,149 of RJWJ010002018.1, read as the reverse complement.
GCTACATTTTTCTTCAGAGTTTTCCCATCTCCTTCTTCTTAATTCTCTTTCTTCCTTTTAGAAAGTCTTTTTTCAGGGCCTGGTGTTTTCATTCTTGCTCCACATTCCTGGACCCTCGGTGTTGTTCTTTACCCATCTCCTCTTTTGGGGCAAGTTCCAAAGTGCCTGATCTCACGTTGATGATTTCATTCCCTCCAAAATTTCTTATGTTGCAACCCATTTTCTCCAGGATTTGCTCTATATAAGCACATTTATGTCCAGATCCAAGGCATAGTGTATTATCTTTTCAGAATAATTTGCCTTTTAATGGGGGTCTTTGAGAGATTCATTGCCATAGCAAAGACACGAATTACACGGAATCATAAATTCTAATTGGAAACGTCCAGGCACTGTGTTAGTTTAGTATAAGAACTAACTATCAGAAAAGGGAGATCTTTTACATTAGAACAAACATACAGTGGCTTATTCTAACTGCTTATTGGGCTGGATTTGGCTATAGACAACATTCTGGCTATCTTAAAGTCTTCTTTACAGCAAAACAGAAATGTTTCCCAAACCGTGACTCAATTATTTTCTTTGTTCCCTTTGCTGTCCTTCATCGTAGGTGTGGAGCAAAACTGGGTGAGGTGCAGAATGGGGGAGAGTCTGAACATATTCCCCATTCTTTTCTACATCCAATAGCATAGAAATATATACTTCCACTCAATGAGTGGGAGCTATAGTTGTCCAAGCTAAGTGCAAGAATTGATACATTTTTAGTGTTGAATTTTTTTGTATGCCTGTGCTTTCACTGTTATAGGCAAGTTCAGTTATCTTTAAACTTTTGTAAGGATGTTCATGAAAGGATGTTCTAATAAAGATTTGACCTTCAGTTTAAAAGTGTCTTCACATCCATTTTGTCATTAAAATTATTAGATTTCCCCATTAGATTAGCAAGGGAGACATTCTCTCTTTTATTTTAAACTTATAATATAAATACCTACGATTAATCTATTAGTTGTACCTGACTATAAATTCAGGATATTTGGAATCTGAAATACCTCACTTGTGAGCTAATTCTATCAGTAAGTATGGAACACAGGTTTTTAGCCTAATTTCAGCACTTGCCACACCATATCATACCTAATATTCCCAATAAAATCATTAATCAATATACTGTTCTTGTCAACATCTAGGCTAGAGCTTTTCAACATGATGATTCACACCCTCCTACTATTTGACATTGATCATAAATCACAACTCTCGAGGTATAATCACTCAAGCCATTAGGAAGACAACCAATTGGACACTTATTTGACTCAAAATGGCTTAATTTTATCTATAAAGATATTTCTTTATAGCATCATTTAAATACCCTCTTTTAGAAGACAGTCTGATTTAATATTGGGCTTATCCCTTTATAGTTGGCAGATTTTTCCTCTACCCCGGAGATTTGCCATTATTTATGATTTCTTAAAGCTCATCAGCTTTGAGAACTCTTCAAAAGTATCATGGAATCTAATTTTCTGACTTGGGCAATTAGAGCACATTAAAAGAGCCAGGAAACTGAAGGAGAGGGTAACATCTCTGAGCGTGGGCTATGTGTCAGATGCTGTGTGAAGAACTATGGTTATGTTTCCCAGATGAATAAGCTGCAGATCCAAATTTCAGTGATCTGTGTGAGGTACCACTGCTAGCAAGGGTTATATGCATGGCTGTTGGACTGACCCAGGCCTGTGCTTTAATATTGAGGCAGTTAAGCTCTTAATTCTGGAATTCAGTTTCCTCTTTCCATGTCTTTCCATGTCTATACATATATACACACATACATACATATATACATATACGCACACATATTTTTTCTTTTTATTCATCTGAATTCAGAAAAAAACAAAAAGTTTTACTTTTTACTATTTACTATTAATAATTTAACATCACTGGCCTCAAGGGTGAAATCAATCAATTCCTTGTATAATTGGGGAAAGAGGGAAATATATATGTACCTCCCTCCCACTTTTTAATTTTATTTTTCTTTATTTGCTTTTCATTAGTGTTTTTCTCTAATATTGATGCATTCTGGATATGCCTTTCAGGCACAATTTATAGATCTAAAACATATATATTTTTTTTAAGTTTGTTCTCTACTATAGTCCTGTCCTTTCATCTAAGCTAGCTCTTGCCTATCCAATCTCATTGAAAGGTCACTGTACCTTGACATCATTGTTATTATTTATTTTAATTATATTTTAAATAGATTAATTATTCAATTGTTATATAATAAACTTCACACTTTAAACTGTAAATTTCATAAGTTTTGATTTATATAAACCCCTGTAAATCCATTAGTGGAATCATGATAATGAACCATTAACATCTTTCTCATGCAGCTTTGTAATTCACCCCTCCCACAATTTCTTCCCTCTCTGCATACCACCCCTAGGCAAACACTGATCTGTTTCCTGTCTCTATAAACTAGTTTTCACTTTCTGTAATTTTATTAATATATGAATGGAATAATACAATATGTACTTATTGGTCTGCTTTTTCTTTACTCAGCATCGTCATTTTGAAATCCATCCATGTTATTGTATGTATCAATTGTTCATTTATTTTTACTATTGAATATCATTCCATTGTATGAATATACCACAATTTGTTTAAATATTCGCTATTAATGGACGTTTGTGTTGTTGTCAGTTTGGGGGCTTGTGCAAATCGAGCTGCCATGATCACTCATGCCCTAATCTTTACAAGGCCATATGCTTTCATTTTTCTTGAGTATACACTTAAGAGTGGAATGGCTGGGTCATATAGTAGACGTGTTTACATTTCTAAGGAGAAGCTGAGTGGGGATAATTTGAAAAGGGAGTGGTGACTGAAATCCTATTTGACCTTGACATTTACAGCTGCAAATCCCCCTAAACTCAGTCTGACTCAATTGCTGAAATCCTGTTTGACCTTGACATTTACAGCTGCAAAATCCCTCTTAACTCAGTTTGACTCAATTGTTGAGCATTCCAAGGTGACTTCTCCTCTAGAGGTGCATCTGGCTTCAATCTCAGGAAAGTAAAGTGAGCACAAATCCTGTTCTTATTGTCTCGAAATCCTACTGATACATCGTCATTTATAAAAAAATGGATTGGAATTTCCTTTATTTATGAATTGCAAAGAAATATTATGATGTCAGGCTTTCCTATACACTTAGAAATGTATGTACTTTATTTTAAAAAAAATCAAGGAGATGATATTAAAATTGATCTCTTTCCTATAAAATGACTTCTGCCTAAGTCCATTTGCATGGGCTTCACTATTGCCTCACTAGTATTTTTGCTTTTATGTAAGCTTATAGTTGCCATTTTCACTTATAACTAAAAGCACTAGAAAATTCAGAAGCTCTTTTTGTTTAGGGATTTTAATTTCGCAATTAAAGATTTGGGATAAATTCTGTTCTAAAGGACATTGATGGGATAAAAATACAATAGTTGTTATTTTTATACCATCTTCCCCTTGTTTTACCTCAGTTTCCTATCCAAATGTGATATCTCTCTCTCTCTTTCTCTCTGTCTTTCTCTGTTGGTATAGAATATGCTCTGTGCTAAGTATCACTACATTATACTGATTAGACCTTGGTGTGGTCTGAAACCTTTTGTAGGTGACAGTTTAGTTTGATATTTTATGTTTTGTAGACCTAGTGGTTCCTGCCAAATCATGCTGCACAGAGATCTATCATTTATGCTTATGGTTTATTATATTGAATAAACCACAACACAGGTGAAACAATGACCAGTTTATTGTAAAGAGAAAAATGCTATTTTATACTTCTATTGTATTTTAAAGTTTTAAGTATGATTTCTCATGCACTTCCTTTCATCAACCCAGCAGTGCTCTGAGTAGCAAGGCTGTTCTGAAGGATTTGCATTGTCATTTTAGCTAAGCTGAACCTACATTTTCCAGACTTTCCTTCCCTGGGTTAGTGTGGAACCTAAGAGAGAGTTCGCATTAAGTGGTGGAAGTGTGGCAGCAGCCATCTTCCTTAACAATCAGAAGCTCTGGGCAGAAGCTCTAGTGCTGTTTCAGCTCATAAAAGTCCCTTATCTGTTGGATTACCTTACTGGTATGGGGCAGCAGCCAGGTCCACAGCTCCCTTGGCATCTGTCAGATCTTGCTTCACCTTTTCTGTCTCGTACGTCCAGCAAATATTTAGGTCTATGAAAAACGGCACCAGCTTCTCGGCAAGTAACCTGTATTGTTGAAGTTGAAGACATAGAGGTGACAGTGAGACGCCAACCTAGGGTCTGTTGTATCCTGTGACTTTCAGTTGGTGCTTTCTCTTCCTCATTTTATATTTTTTTCTTTCCCAACTGCTGAGATCAGGCTCCAGAATCACAGGGACAAACCACAGACTTACATAGATTATTCAACCAACTCCCACAATTGTAAAGCAAATTCCTATAATAAATCCCTTATCCTATACCAGCCATAGTAGTTCTCCTTCTCTGACTGAACCTTAACTGACAGAGATAGAGAATAGTCTCCCCTTGTCTTCAGCGAATATGTTTCAAGGCCCCCAGTAGATGCTTGAGACTATGGATAGTACCAAAGCCTCTACACACTATGTTTTTTCCCTTATCACGTTGAGAACTTTCACCTTTTCACCTCAATGAAGCACTTCATGGCTTCTCTTTGGCATATCCAAATCGCCAGCATCACTACTCTCTCGCTTTATGGCCATTATGAAATTAAACAAGGGTTATTTGAACACAAGTACTGCCAAACCGTGACAGTCAATCTATAACAGAGGCAGCTACGAAGAGACTAATGGGCGGGGAGTGCAGAGAGTGTGGATATGATGGACAAAGGAATGATTCACATCCTGGAGGGAATGTGTGAGATGGCATGAGATTTCACCTCACTACTCAGAACGACGCACAATTTAAAACGTATGAATTGTTCACTTCTGGAATTTTCTATTTAATATTTTTGAACCACAGTTGATCATAGGTAACTGAAACAATGGAAAGTGAAACCACGGATAAGGAGGGAGGACACTGAATTATGCAGCTACATTTGTATTTGAGGAAATGGAATCTTCAGAGGAAATTAAGTAGGTAGTAAGTGACAGACATAGACAAAACTCAGGTTGATATAAACCCATGAACTATAATAATTTAATGAACTAAGAGATTAGGGCAGGATGGAATAGACTGGGAAACTTCCTAGAGGTGCTGGAGTCTTTACTTGTGTTCTCAAAACTAGAATGAAAGGTCATTTACATAAAGAATTAGACCATAAATCTGATTCATGATATAGAGCTTCCATGTTTAATATCTCTGGTAAATTCTCTTTTCTTTTCTTATATTGCTGCTTCCATTTTTGCTTTCCTCTACCCATATTGTTGAAATTACATCTAGAGTCTAGTAACCCTTTAATTTCTACTGCTAAGTAGCAGATCTTTCTTGTAATATTTTCTCAGAAACCACTCTACCCTCTATATTTACTTATTGCTTAGATCCACGATTGTCACGTATATAGCTTATCTTAGTTTTAGATGATCAGTTTGGCTATAGCATTCAAGATTAGAAAATGTCATTAGATAAGCAAAAGTAAGACATTAACTATGCAATTTCTCTGTTGCATGTGGGTAGACAGAATGTCAAAGGGAACATCTATCTCCAAGTAGGTCACTTAGAGACAAAAAGAAATTCCCTCCACAAAACAATCTTTTTTTAAGACAGCGCTTTAACTTTTCAATGTATTTCCAGTTGAATTTCATCCCGAATCATTGGCTTTAGTTAATAAATCATTTTAAATACATTTTTACAGTTTGATGTACAATTTAGAATTATCGATTCAATTTTTCACTTTATTCTATTAATAGTTGTTAAAGTAAATATTATAAATGTTAAAAAACACTTAACAAGAACCAGTGTCTACCACAGGAAAAAAAATCATTAACAAATGTATTATCCAGATTTTGGTAATGGATAATCTCTTATCTTGACTATAGTACAGAAATGTCTGGAATATAAATTTGAGATTAAGAGGAATGTCTCTTTTAAATGGGCTATATGCCTTTCTGAAAGCAAATTTTTCAATGAGCATATGACCGGCATGGGAAATGCAGCTAGATGCAAGGTCTACACTAATTCATTTGACAGACATTTTGACATCATGTTCTGTCCTAGGTCCTGGGCATAAGATGACAGGCCTTACATGGTTCCTTCTTTCCTTTAAAATAGGAGATAACTAGCTAAACACATGTGTTGTGCAGTACATACAGGCTATGCTTAGGGATGCACATAAAGTGAAGAGCCTGAGGAAAGGCCAATCTATAGCTCTTGGATGGACCCTGAAGATATATGAGGATACATTTGTGCTGGATCTTAAAGCACAGAAGCCTCAAATCTATGCTTCAAACCAAGCAGGATTACAACATGAGAAAAGTCTGCAAAGAAAAGGATAGTTAGAGAACTGCAAGTCACTCAGTGTCCTTAGAACAGAGGAATGCATGAGGAAGAAAATCAGAATATAAATTTGGAGAAATAGGTAGGGCCCAAAACATGATGTCTTTTTTAAAATAGTTATTTTATAGTACAGCATTAGAAAAGTAAATGGTAGAAGAGCAGCCTTATTAGCAAATTAATTCAGATTTTCATCCCTTAACTTTATTTTCCATTGAATAAGCCAGGATGAATAGTGGAAAAAAAAATTGCAGTATATTACCATAAAATGTATTTGGTTTCTTTAACAGAAAATTGTGTTTTTAAATCATCATCATCATCATTATCATATTTTAAGTCAAAACATCAGAGTCATTTTGTCTTCTGATCTTGAACCTAAAATACTAAATGCTGGCAATATTTGGACAGTGACTACATTTTTATAAGTAGGTTCTTAGCCTTAAGTTCCCAGAATTTAGTGCCACATGTGCTATGGTGACATATGAATTCTAATAATGGGAGGTGGTTTCTGAAGTACAAACTTGGCAAGATATTCTTGGTGAATAAGAGCTCAGGTTCCTAGTTATTGCCACAAGCCAGTGTTCACTGAGATCTAAGTAACATGAAGTAGATCAGAGGGGAGTCGGCACATCCATCAAAAAAGGAGAAAATGAAGCCTCTATCTCAAAGGACCCTACCATTCTGGGATTATGGGCTGTAGGGAATCATACTGAATAGTAAGGATGTCTGGTGCACATTGCTAATTGCAAAAAAAAAAAAAAAAATAAGTTTTAAAATTCCATGTCAGTGGCGGTAGAGCCAGTTCACAGCAAATCATTTGGGATTCATTTTTCATCAGTGAGGATTTAAGCAACAGATACAGCACATATCTCTTCAAATGCAAGTGCTCACACTTACCTTCCCCCACCCCAACATACACACTCCAAACAGTGAACGACAATCTCAATGACTCATGTGACTCTGATGGTAGAAATGACAGTAGATTAGCATTCAAGATTTTGCCAGAAAAGCTCTGTTTAGAAACAGGAATTTCTTTAAAGAAATTAAATATGCCTTTCAGATAGTCTCTAAATCCCCTAGTTTTTATGCCCCACTCTAAGAAAGAGAGAGAAAAAGAGAGAGAGGGAAGGTGGGGAGAGAGAGAGAGAGAGAGAAAGAGAGAGATTTTTTTCTCTCCCTCTTTCCGTTTGACCTTGCAGAATTGCAGAAGTTAAAAGGAGCACAGGTTGAGAACATCCATTGTTCTCATCCCAGCTGCTCTGAACTCATCGAGCGCATTGTCAATGAAATGGAAAAGAAATTAGCAGCTCATTTTGTGCAGAGTGAGCTTTCTCTCTCTGTCTTGCTCATGCTTGATGGGCACACTCTCTTTGATAAATCAGTTCCTTATGCCTTATTGCCATGCATGAACTGAAGTAAGAAATGTCAACAGTACTCCCCTGCTTCCCTCGGAACTAATCAAGTTTTTTTACCTGCCAAGATAGTAGTTAACTTTGATTCAGTTGTCTCTTTTGGGGGGATCAGGTTGAGAGGGCAATTAGGAAGACAATGGGAAACATATCACTCAAATGTCCCAAACAACTAGGCATTGAAATAGCTATATGCTATATATGTTAGTAGTGATGTTGGAAAACGCTGATTCTGTGTGCTGTTGGGAGGAGGCTATACCTCATTGCACATTTCCAGAGTCCTTGCAAGCGAAGTTCAATTAACAGTTAAGTATGGGTTCAAACAGATTTAAAGAATTAGTCATTTTTGAGACTTTTATGGGGAAACTTAACTTAGTCGTGCTTTCAGCCAGCCAAAAAAAAAGAAAAAGAAAAAGAAAGAAAGAAAATCAGCAGAAGCTAGCTGAATGTGCAGATGTGGCATCGTTGGAGCATCTAGAGATGAAGGCAAACTCAGTATCTGCTGAGTAGCCAACAGTTCCAGGACAGTAAAGGCTGTTTTAAGGTCATAGGAATCACTGTCTGAATGCAGTGCATTGGCAATAGCAAATATTCAGGGAAAACTGGTGCTCATAAAAGACTGAAGGTCAGCATTTCTAAGAAAAAAAAATTTGTTTTGAAAGTGAATATGTTCCTTTATAAAACTACATTTCATGAATAATGCCTTGGGAAAGGTGACCTCCTCTGACAATTCAGTACAGGGCCACTATTCTTAATCACTCTCTTCTGGGTCTCTAAGTACATAGCCTTTAAATGATAAGAGAAGATGAGTTTTCTGCAGCTGTGCCAAAATCTGTTTTGGGTTCATTGGCAAGAAAGTATTTGGGAGAGAAATAGATGGTGCATTAGTTTGGATGGCTCTAGAGCCTGAGGGAGCTGAATAATCATTTATATCATTTCTTCTTTACTGTATGTTAGTTGGGGTAGACCAGTACAGGAGCTCGTTTGTTATCAATAGCATCACAACCATCATTTGAATGGCTTAGAAATTGCATATGGATGCACAGAAAAATTATAAAATTTAGAAAAAAATAGAAAATTTATAGGTAGCTTTTAACACTAATTCACTATGGATCTATGCTTTTTATACCTTTTTTTTTTTTTTTTTTTTGGAAGCAGAGCTGCACTTCACGGAGCCAGAAAAAAAAAAAAAAAAGTTGTAATCTACCTAACTGTTCTTTCCTTCCATCATGGAATATTGAAGTCAATGCCTATGCAAGAATGACTTTTTTTCACCCAGGCCAGAGTGTAGTGGTATCATCATAGATCACTGCAACCTCAAACTCCTTGATTCAAGCAATCCTCCTCCTCAGCCTACCTAGTAGCTGAGACTACAGGTGTGCACCACCACACCCAGCCAATTTTTATTCACTGTTGGCAGGAATGCAAATTAGTACAACCTCTATGGAAAACAGTATGAAGATTCTTCAAAGAACTAAGAGACAACCTACCATTCGATTCAGTAATCCCACTACTGGGTATCTACCCAAAGGAAAAGAAAACTTTTCATCAAAAAAACACCTACACTTGAATGTTTATTTCAGCACAAGTCACCTCACTTTCACCCTTAACTTTTCTTCTTGCAAGCATTAATCTGTTCTTCATTTCTATAATTTTGTTATTTTCAGAATTTTATATAAATAGAAGTATGTAGTATGTAACCTTTTGAGATTGGCTTTTTTTCTCCACTCAGCATAATTTTAATAAAATACATTTTATTTGTCATATGTGTCAATAGTCTGTTCCTTTTATTGCAGAGTCTTATTCCATGCAAATTTCCATGCATCTCCCCTTACACATCATTCAATTCCAGGAGTCTCTTGGCAGAATCTTTGGGGTTTTCTAGATATAAAATCATATCATCAGCCAAGAATGATAGTTTGAATTCTTCTTCCCACATTTGGATACCCTTGATTTGCTTCTCTTGCCTGATTCCTCCGGCTAAGACTTCCAGCACTATGTTGACTAGAAGTGATGATAGTGGGCAACCTTGTCTGGTTCTAAACTTGAATACTTTCAATTTTTTCCTACCCAGAATGATGTTAGTTGTGGGTTTGTCATATATGGGTTTTATAATTTTAAGGTAAGTCCCATTGATACCTATTTTGTTAAGCATTCTTATCATAAAAGGGTGCTGGATTTTGTCAAATGCTTTTTCTGCATCTATTGAGAGGATCGTATGGTCTTTGTCTTTGCTTCTATTTATGTAAATTACATTTATAGATTTTCATGTGTTGAACCATCCTTGCTTGTCTGGTAATCTTGACCATGGAAGATAATTTTTTTTTATGTGTAGCTGAATTTTGTTTGCTAGGATTTTATTGAGAATTTTTGCATCTATATTCTTAAGGGATATTGGTCTGTAGTTTTATTTTTTGTTTTGTCCTTTCCTGGCTTTGGTATCAAGGTGATATTGGCTTCATAGAATGAGTTAGGGAGGATTCCTTTGTTCTTGTTGTTATGCAATTATTTCTGCAGTATAGATACCAGTTCTTCTTTGAAGGTCTGTATAATTTGGCTGTCAAACCATCGGGTCTGGGACTTTTTTTTGTTGGAAAATTTTTATTGCTGGTTCAATTTCAATACTTGATATTGGTCTGCCCAGGAATTCTATTTCTTCCTGATTAAGTTTGGGGAAGTTGTATGTTTCCATGAATTTGTACATTTCCTCCATGTTTTCAAGTTTATGTGTATAGAAATTTTTATAGTATTCAGAGATGATATTTTGTATTTCTGTGGTGTTAGTTGTGATTTCTCCTTTTTCATTTCTGATTGAGCCTATTAGAGTACTGATAAGAATCTGAAGGCCTGTGAAAGACCTGTCAATTTTGTTTATCTTTTAAAAAATGAACTTTTTGTTGCATTAATCTTCTGTATAATTCTTTCATTATTGATTTCATTTAGTTCTGCTCTGATCTTGGTTATTTCTTTTCTTATACTGGGTTTGGGATTGGTTTGCTCTTCTTTTTCCAGTTCCTTGAGATGCTTCATTAAATTGTTGATTTGTTATCTTTCTGTCTTTTGGATGTAGGAATTTAGGATTATGAATTTTCCTCTCAGGACTACTTTAGCTGTATCCCAGATTTTCATGACTTGTGACTCTTTATCACTTAATTTGAAAAATCTTTCTATTTCCACCTTAATTTTCTCCTTGACCCAGCTATCATTCAGCAGTAGGTTGCTTACTTTCCATGACTTTTTTTGGAGATGAGTGTTTTTGTTGGTGTTGATTTCTAATTTTATTCCACTGTGGTCTTAGAAGATAGATACATGGTATAATTTTTATTTTTATTTTTTTAATTTGTTGAGATGTTTTGTGGCCAAAATATGATCAATCTTAGAGAATGCACCACTGTGGTGCTCCACTCTCCATGACAGCTTCAGCTGGGGATGCGCCCCTGTCACAGAGAAAGAGGCTTCTCAGCACTGAACCCTGGCACAGTTGCTATGGGGAGAGGGCTGCAGTTTTCCTGTACTGCTCTCGTGTCCTGGGGACACTGAGTCCTGTTTACCTGTTGAAGACACCAGCAGGTGGTCCCGTGAAACGACACTGCTGTGGCTCCACTCTCAGTGGCAGGCTGGGCTGTGAATGTGCCCCACCTCAGAGGATCAGGCTTCTCCACACCAAGCGCTCTTTCAGTTGCTATGGGGGAAGGGGCTGTGTCTACAAGCTGGCTTGAGCCAAAATTTCTTCCTGTGATGCCAGGAATGGCAGAGGTGCAGAGGAGGAGGTGTCTATTTGTAAGAATGATGGCTCTCTGGTCTCTCATGGCTCTCTCCCAGGGCTGAGACTTTTGTGTCTCACTTCTTGATGGAGTCACTCAGTGGGGCAGGGGAGCCCTCTTACCCTTTCACTGGGCTCTGGGCCTCTCTGGATTTGGTCCGTGCTACCGTCCTCTCTTCTTCCTCTTCCCCCTTCTCAGTTTCACAGCCCTTCTTGGTGCAGTCCCCGGATGCCTCTACTGTCTCTCCCCATGGTCCACACCTGTACCACAATTGTTCTCTGCTCTCCTCAGTCCAACCCTCTACCCTTCAGCAGGGGAGTCCAACAAGATAGTCTCTAGTTGGCCATCTTGGCTCTCTCCATACACATCATTCAAAATCTAGTTTAAGTCTGACTTCATTCTGAAACATTGCTTAACAATTCTATTCTCTTCTTAACATTAGGTAGCACAAATAACTTGGCAATTAATTATTTTCTGCAGGAAATCTTTGATGGCTATTTATTCTCTTTTTCCCCTTCACATTTATTTGCCTGTGAATGATATGTCCAATTCATTCCCTTTTCTCCAATCCCATTACTACTCCTGTAATTTAGACCCTCATCATTCTCACCTCTACTTTGCAATCGCCGCCTAACAAGTCTTCTCACTCTTGACTTGACACCTCTTCCCCAAGGATTTATCTTCATTTCTCCTCCTTTTCCAATGTATTTTATATTCTGTTACAAGAATAATATATTTCAAAATCCACAGCTGCTACCTGATCTCCAAAGTCTTTTCAGACAACTATCTTCCACTAAACAGAATTTATTAATAGTTACTTTCTGTTTGTTATATTTAGCACTTAAAAAGAACTTTCACAGACAAAAAAAAAAACAAGTTTTCCTACTATTTTTGTCATGTTTTGCATTCCTAAGAACAAAGAATATATTTTATTTCCATTTTCATCCCTCATATCCTAACACTATATATTTTGCATAGTAATATTGCCTGAATCCACCATAAATTGAAATAAATTGCTATCTAATTGTTATTTATCTGTGTACCTTATCTTCCTACTTTTTCTTCCTTGGGGTAGGGGATCAGACCATATTTTCTCATTCCCTCCATAGCACCTAACACAACACTATGCATAGAGATTCATTATATTGTTAAATTGAATTAAATTCAATTGGAAATCTTAAGAAAGGGAAAAAAAAGTGACAAACAAATTCTTTTCTTTGATTTTGTTGCTTATTTATTGCAAAGCTTTGGACAACTCGCCTAAATACATAGTACTTCATTTCCCTCATCTCTTAAATGTCAATAATTATGCTTCCCCCTGCTGGGTTCACGTGGAAATAATTAATGTCTTTTGTAAGGGCTTGAAGAATGTTGGAGAAGAACACTATTAATCACCATCTGAAGCAGCAGAAGAAAGGACATGTTAAGTACTGAGATGTGTATGATTCTTTGCAGAGCAAGTTAAGTGGGCAAGTTCTTTGCCCTCTGGGAGCTGACTATCAAAAATGGACAGCACATTCAGAGGTAACATACTCAGAGAAAATATACACTCAAGGGCACCCAGGGAAATGCCAAAACAAAATTGTTATCTTCCTGAAGCCAAGTCTTAATACAAGTGGACTTAATATAGTAAATAAACCAATGACATCTTGAAAAAAATAATTTTCTCATTGGCATATATTAGGCCAGGCTTGATGACAACTCATATTGACACCTTAACAATAAGAGTCAAATGAAGGTAAAATCCAGGCAGATAAAGAAACATCAGGTACATAAAGAATCCTGGATAAACTAGACTGCTGGGCTGGAAAGAGAATGGGGTGTGTGCGTGAATCATGTGAACGAGTATGTGGTGGGGGTGGAGATAAAGGAGATGACATGTAGAACAAGCAATAGAAAGAAGCGGATTGTCATAATATAAATGTGGCCCATTAATGACTTTTTAAAGCTCATCACACTTGTTTAAGTAAAGAAGAATGCCCTGATAGGTGGTAAGGCTTGGCAGGAGAAGTTACTTAACAGTAGTGATGATATAAATAATTCTGGTTTGAGCAACAGTACAGAGTTGGGATAATAAAGTGATAGATTCTAACTTCCTATGAGCTAAGCAGAGCATCTGTCACCCTAGCTCAATGCCTTGGATAGATCTCTGGCACCTCTAGGAGAATAAAAAGCAATCAAGAAACAGTGTTTTACCCAAATTATCACACAATTAATTGATTACATAGAAGAAAAACATGGATGAAAAACCACACTGAGTAGTTTGACAGAATGTTCGGTTTTTGACCAGCTATGCTGGCCATGTATTGACATGTAGCCACTGCACTGGTTCCTATTAATCCTGGGCTTAAGATGGTCTATAATGGTTTTAGTCCCAGAAAAAATTGAGTAGGACTGCTTAGCCCCTGGCTGCAACGGGCAGCTCAGGTCCAAAGTGACTGCTTTGTGAGCCTGTATTCCAGGGGGCTGGCAGGACCCAGGGCACTTCACAACTGAATCACTTTGACCCAGAGTCATTTGTTCAATCATGGTTGACAAAAGGTAACAGAGACTTTCTACTGTTCAGAAAACAAATGGATCTCTTGGCTGTTTTCGTAAAGATCGACAGGGACTTAAAATAGCCTGAGGTTAATATTATAAATCTTTCTAAAAGAGATTTTCAGAACACATTCTTTATCCCAGCATTGGATCAATCTCACAAAATGACGTATTTCCAAACTACAGTAAAGCAAAACAACTTATTCTTGAAAAAGTTGAAAACGTTAAGAAACCTTTTCTTTTCCTGGCTTTTTTGTTTGTTTTATTTATTTTTTTATTCTGAGCGTCAACCAAAGAAAGAACATATACAAAAATGCGTGAAGAATACAGATTGACCTTTTCAATAGCTTTGTGCCTAGTCACCTAATCTTCACTAGTATCCAGAGCTCCTTGGATGCTTGCAGTAGATATGAGCCTGTGGTAGGCTCATGTGAGGTGTGGGCTTTTAACATTGTACGCAATAGGAAAATCAAAACCAGAAACAGAATAGGATAAAGGAATTCTATCCCTAATCCATATAACCATGAAGACCTGCTACAAAATTAAAATTCATTGGAAATATTGACTAGTAAATATTTCTGGCATTGTCCTGTACATGATGATTAAATGAGAGGACACTTAATAATAAAAATTTACTTTGATCTTTGGATGAAAGTATATTTTGAGGAGGTATGAAGGAGTCTAAATTAAAATTGAAACAGTGAGCATAAGGATCCAGACTTCAGGGAAAGAATAAATACTGTAGATAAATAGAGCAGACTACATCATATTTATACCACTTCCTGATAGATTTTACCAGTTCTATTTTATAAAATACTAAAAACTTGCCATTTTATTTCCTCATGTATTTCTTTTTCAAAACTTATTCATGTCTTCTCTTGCATTGGAAATTTTTTGGAGTAAGAATGAGCTGATTTTCAGTTGTGGCAATATCACTTGCTGGCATAAACAGAAGGTAAGACTGTTCAGATTGTCCTCTGAATTATAGTCACCATAGTTATTGCCTAACTCTGTCCTTCTCCTTCCATGACTCATAGCATCAGTTTGCTAAGTGTGTGTGTGTGTGTGTGTGTGTGTGTGTGTGTGTGGGTGGGTGTGTGTGCGCGCGCGCGCGCGCTCAGAGGAGATGTATGGGAATTGGTGTCATCCCATTTGAACAGTAACTTGGACTAAAATCAAGGCTCAATCTCATTCCCTTTTAGGTTAGAAGACACCGTAATAGCTACACAGATTGGTTGCCTTAGAATGACTTATCTTTTAGCCAGGTTGTCTGGCTGGGGATCTGCATCATGAAAGAAGTTTGGAGGGTCTCTCTGCCAGCTACCACAACATGACCATAAGGACATTATTAGGGAAAATAACCCCTCGTTCTCCCGATTTTGAAAAAAGTGAGATTGGTCAGGAAAGTTCTGTATGAAACAGGTAAACTAAAATAAAGCCATGTTTAGTAACAGTAATGAAAATGAAAAGAGCAAAGAGGTCTACTGAAATAGTGGTTCTTATTCAGAAAATATAAATTTTAGGAAAATTTTAAAACCTGTCATCAAATTGTTGACATTTTAGATTTCTGATACAAAATGAATCCATCATCTATGTATGTATATGTATACATATGTGTGGATGTATGTATAAAAATAATGATCGGTGCAAAAATTCTCATCAAAAGTTGGAAAGTAAATTTATCTAGAGTATAAGAATATCTATGGGAGACTGTTAGATCTCAATGGAAATGTAACTCAAGAGAAATTTATCTTAATGACTTTAGTCTTATAGAGTCATTAAGGATGTGCAGGGTTCACTTGTATCTTTAATATTTTAATAGTTTTTTATGGGGGAAATTACATGAGAGTAATATCCAATTTATCGATTAGAGTCTCCTTTCCATATATCTACAGAGGTTTTTCTTTCTTTTTGTGCTATTACCCTCTACATTTCCACAGTGTCTATTATAGGATCAATTGAATGAGTTTTTCATGAAAATATTATTGACTTTAACATAGCTTAAGGAGAGGAAGTAGCCGGACCCTCCTTCAATTCTTTGGTATCAAGGCTGTGTTTAGGCAAGTCAGATCTTGGTTTCCAATTCTGGCTTTTTTTGCCACTTTCTAGCTTTTTAAACTTGAGAAGTCTTTCTGAGACTCAATTTTCTCATCTGTAAAATGAGGTAATTGAATACATTGGTCTCTAAAATCATTCCTAATATTTAAAAGAAAAATTTAAAAAGATAATAAGAGGTCACACAAGTAGGGTACTGAAGAATATTTGAATACTCTTGCTTCCTGTTCTGGTAGGGAGAGGCACAATTAGTCATTCACAGATCACGAACGGCAGAAAATGCAGTGATAAGGTAGGGAATGCAACTCAGTTTTGAAGCCAATGTACACTCATTGTTATGTTATGTAATTTTTCTTCAGTGCCAGGTGGGTGCACTGTTTGCCAGGGATTCATAGTTTAGAAAAACAACAGTGTGCACCCAGACAAAGGACTTGGTTGGGATGTCTTTGTTCAGGGAACAATTAAAATGTATTTGTACTGAGTGATAAAAGCCTTCCCTGAATGTAAGGCACTGCAGCAAAGCACAACGTGTGGTTGCACTTTTCAGGTAACAATGCAATGCTATTTGCCTTCACTTGCCAGTGGAATTAATGCAATGAAAAAGAAAATTGCAAAAGTATTAGAAGAACAGCCTAAATCTTCATCAAGTGCCTAACTGTTAAATATATTGCAGTTTTTAACTCCACATGGAATTTGAGGTTTATCGAATTTTATGGGTAAATAGAATGGACATAGGATTGATAATTTGAAAAAATGTTGATCCTCAAAGTCTCCTAGGCAATCACTCTCCTTGGAAGGAGTAGGAACTCTTAGTCCATTTCTTAGTCCATTTCAAAAATTGTTTTCACAAAACCAAAGTCTTTGGACCAACATGAGTCTTTTAACTATTTGTTCCCCTTGGTAATTTCATCCCTAAACTGGGGATTTCCAGCCCAAACCCTGAAAGCTAGTGAGAATAGAAGAAAGGACTTCATTTTCTGCAGATGAGTCATCTTGGTAATAGTAAAACAGGTTTTCTTCACCATAGACTTCAGGAACCACAGTAAATTTTGCCTTATGTTATTCTAAAGTGTAGCCTTAGAAACAAAAAGGTTTTGGAAGAACTTTCTTGGGCCCACTAGGCAAATCCTTCCAACATAATTTCTGTTTGTCAGAAGGCTGTCCCCCTTTATGGCTTGAACTCAGTTCACTGCTTGAAAAAGTATCTCAGCCACAGCCACATTTTGTTTTCTTCAGAGCCATTTTTGCAGCATTGTTTGTGACAGGAGCCACTGTGTGCTCACCCAAGCCAGATCATCTCTCATCCAGAAAAAGAAAATCAATTTTAATTCTTCAAAGAAGAGCAGCAAGTGGTATTTGTTATTTATACAGTATTTAAAGAAGGGTCATTAAACACTCTTCCCTTTTTTTCCCCTCTCCCTATTTAGGGGCTTAAAGGGAGGGGGATTTATAGGAAATTAATAGATATAGATTAGACCATGCAGATACCTTGACACTCTGAGAATACACCTAAACTAAGGGCTGAAAAAGGCAGAAGTCTATCTGGATATCTATTGTTGGTTTAGTGGCAAAGTCAGCAGTTCATACCACTTATCAGAGATCTGTATTGTGGCTTATATTTTTATGTGATGAAGTTTAGCCTTCACACAGAGAAAAATTTTGTTCACAAATTCTCTCGGAAATGTCATTTTCAGCAATTCATGTATGTTAGCCACTTAGTTACACTCAGTCACGGAAAATAGTGGGAAGCGAACACTCAATGTATATTTATTGGACTGAAGGAATGATTGCACAATGTATGTTCCGGGAAATGTGAGGTCACTGAGGCTGTCTGTTATGCCGAAAGCAGTATATCTTATTTTTTAGCTTTAGTTGACCTTCCATAATTGAACTTACCTTTTCTTTTCTTGGAAGGGCTATTTAATTCTTCACCTAGTGACTGTATAATAATAAAATATGTAAACTATGAAGACATGTACTTATAAGGCCAGGAGGAGTTAAAGATACTAACTAAATTTATGCCCCTATTCTGGGGTCAGGCATTCCTGGACATATCTCAGAAATATGATGAGAGTTTCAGATATTAATAAAATGTGTTTTATTAGTGTCAAGAACTAAAATGAATGATAAACAAGCAGAATAACAACATAAAAAAGATTATAAACGTATCCATCAGTGGCAGAGAATAAGATTAGTGGATCAATACTTAGACAAATATTATATTATATGTTGATGTTGAGTACCTAGCTCAAAGATGGCACATACTTGGAGAATAGTTAATACTTGTTAAAATAATGGATAATGATTTATATAAATAGGTTCATAAACAATCAGACAGCATGACAATATGTAAGAACATATTTTAGTGACATACAGTCTAAAGATCAAGCGTAAGTTCAAGTACTTTTCTACTTCTGTAATTCAGGGCAAGGAAACTTAACTTTTAAAAACCTCACTTACTTCAACTCTGAAGTGGGATGACAGTAATAGTATTTATCTTCTAGGGATATAATGAGAAAATATATGTATATATTGTGCTTAGGAAAAGGCCTAGCTGGTAAGATACCCCCGACTAACTGATTTTTGATCATGTTAATTTTATTTCTATTATTACTAACAGTTCTAATAACTACCATCTATAATAGAGACAAATTGAAATTTCTAGCTCTAAAATATAAAGAATATTTATGAAGAAAAAATTATATTCTTGATGAATCCAGATGTGATAACTAGTTTTGGACAATTAACCAGATAGTCCACTGAACTTTAGTGGTCCATTAACTATTTCTCTGAGTACACATTTAACATTTCCTACAAACCCATTTCTCACCTATATACTCAATGGGTTTCTGGAGAACTCAATTTATTTGGGGATGTAAGACCTAAACACATTAAACCTGTGAGACTCATAACCTGGAGTCCACAAATCTCCCGAGAGATTAATGTATAGATTTCAGTGGATTATGAATTTGAATGAAGAAAAAATTGCATCTTTCTCTTCACTAACCTCTAACTAAAATTTATCATTTCCTTCAATTATGAATGTAGGCTATAATCTGCAGTATTATTAGCAGTATCTAAGGTTGTCAACAATAGACACCACAGATATTTTCACATTACATTATTGTTGTTTCAGATACCTTGAAATGGCATTCAAAATTATAGTAGTTATTAGACCTGCTGCTGAATCATGTTATATATGTGACAATTATACATAGTAGTGCATCACGAATTTGACTTTTGTAATATAATGTAACTGTATTTTAATATAATTGGTTTCTTGTATAATCTTAAATATTTTATTTTATCACTTAAAATCATTTTTCTGAGAAGGAATCATAGCCTTCACTAGACTGCTAATGGGGTTCATGGCACAAAAAAAAAATGATTAAGAATGTCTGGAATAAAGACATGAGTTGGAGGAGAAAGAAAAGTGATTATTGTTTAATGATTAAATTATATTGTGCAAATGAGTGTGTCAGAAAGCTCCAGAAGGAAACCAGACTTCCTGAATTTTTTAAAAATATGCTTACTTAAGAGTTTTAGGACTACCTAGAAGGCAATGAAATAGACTTACAATAATTGGTAATGTGTTCTGAGAAAGAGATCTTCACACTAGTTTGATTATGTACCCCTTAGAAGAAAATTTTAAGTTGGCTGCTAAAATTTTCATTATAAATATAAATAGCTGAAAGAAGTATCAATTCTCACGTATTATAAATAACAGTATTTTAAAATAAGACTATTATATCATTCTCAAAACATTTCACATGAAATATATACAGAAAGATGATTTAATACCCACCATTGCTTATTTATTTAATATAGAAGTATGCTTTTTTTAACTGTAGGAAATTTTACATCCATCCATTATGTTTTTAAAATCAGATTTGTGTTCCTCTTCACTCACAGAATTGTATGCTTTTAGAAATAGTACAGTTGGCACTACTCATTGATACTTTATGGATCAATTTATCATAGTTCTTTGACAAGCAATAAGTACATAAATTGAATTTTTAAAATTTTCTCTAACAAGATGGCTCTAAGTATTTAAGAATTTGTGGAATGTATGATGATTATGGTGATTATTACTAGGGAACTGATCAAAGCATAAATTTGATAAAATTTTGGGGAAATATTTATAAAAAGGTAGTGCATTATTGGAATATAACACTTTATGAGATTGTTGGAGGAATGTGGTAGGTAGCTTGAAGTAATGATCACAACCTTCCCTCCCATTTCTGCAGTTGTGACTTTGTATCTCCTCCCATGCAGTGATGGAGTCTATGCTACCTACTATTGAATATGGGCAGGCTTTCTGTCTTGCTTCGAGCATCAAATGTAGCTCCAGTATATGTAGATGCTCCAGGGATAAATCTTAAAAGGCTTTGAATCTTCTATCAATGCCTTTTTCAAACACTCTCATCACCAAGTAAGGAAACCCAGACTAGATTTCTGAATGATCGGAATCTACGGGGAGAGAGAGGTCCTGCAACCACAAACAGAGGGAGAGCCTAGCGCTGTCAGTATCTCATGTGAGCCCCTATTCCAGGCAACCCATCAGCTGCATGTAGTCACATGAGTGAGCCCAAGCGATACCATAGAAGAACAGTACATAGAACCATAAGAAAGAATAAATTATTGTTGTTTTAAATCACTAGGTTTTGGGATATTTTGTTAAATGGCATTAGACAATTTTAAAAAAATAGAAGTTATAGTGCCTTATAAAGGAAATGATCTAATAGCCCTTTGTTTGGGGATCTGGTGGTTTTATCCTTGGATCAGTGAATTATAGCTGTGAAAGGGAGGTATACCACAAATACTCTCTCAGGTAGATCGATTTTAAAGGTACAAATAGAAGCTGAAGATCTGGAAATGGAGTCTCTTAAATCTATCCATGTCCTAGTACCTCCTGCAAATTCTTTACACATACCCTAGTTGAAGACCACTGTTCCAACATGAGGGGCATGATAGAACAGGCTCTACAATGGTGCTAAGGCATTTCTGAAACAGGAGTAATAGAAAAGCAAGTGAGTCTGAGTACGTGTTCATTTAAGGAACTGCCCTGAACTACTCCAGAGGGAGATCAGAGCATGAACTCCACTTGGCTAAAGTATAAACAGAAACCAGAGGGCTAAGGGTAAAAGCATCAGAATATTTGGTTTTATCCAAAGATTTTCTGTCTGTTTTGGCTGGCTCATATCAACAACACTGAGTATGATGGCTGTCTTTCTTGAGTTAATGCCGCAGGTACCACAGGACCTCCAATTGTACATATATTGATATAAGACATTGTCATTTCTTGGTCAATTACTTGAGAATAATATATATACATATATTAATATATAATTTACATATGTCAAAGTAATATTATACTGTGTCATTGTTACCATTTCATAAGTGAGAAGAATCAGAAAGTTTGATATAACTTATCCAAGAAACCAGTTAGTGACCAAGGTGGATTTTATGGGCAATTTTACACGATGCCAGTGTCATACTCATGCCACTGAGAGTGGAAGATTGGATTCATTCGCTTCTGGGTAGTTTCCAAGTAGAAATTTTATCCTTTTCCCAGGGTGAGTAATTATACCTTTTGGTAAGAAAATCATCATAAGTATATGGTGTTGTGTGAAGTCAGTTAAGGATAAATGACTGTAAGCTGGGTGCCTTGGAGACTGTGTTGAGGGACACAGGATCTGAAGTACATTCTCCAACATACACACGAGTGGGTCAGTGAAAATGCATAAGAACCATTTAGATAAAGCAACAGGGTAAGGAAAGGCATACAGCAGATATTAACCTTCCTTCTAGAAAGTTCTTGGAGAATACTGGCCTGACTAGGGAAGAGGATGTACATACAGGTGAGAGCCTGAATGCATTTGACAAGCTAGAAGGTCTTGAAAGCCGGGCACACATAATAATATAAACGGAGGCAGAGATTTTACAATTGAAACATTAATGATGTTTGCTCAATAGATACTGAAAAAAAAGTGAATTTTTTTTTTTGCTTGGTTTTTGAGTGTGTGTGTTTTTTGCCAATGACATCAAGTAATACTGCTTTCCAAAATTTTGTTTTCACATTTATTCTAAAGATAGTACATAGTCTATGACTTCATCAATTTCTAATATTTAACACATACACACACACATATACACACACAAGCACACACACATTCAGGACTTTCTGTTCTTGAAGCAGTGGGCTTACCCCTGGACTTTCTACAATTGAATAAGTGAAGTCAGCTAAGGTAAAATAAAAATAGAATGTTTGCAGTCCAAAGGAAACCATGGATTGGAGAGAAAACAGCTAAGTAAGATTATAGGAGGTCTCAGACAAACTTCAGGATTTGAAGAAGAAAGAACGACAAAGGCAAATAAAAATCAGCAAGTAGCAGAGGTGAGGGCAGCTAAGGAGAACTTAGACTTAGGAAAAGGCCAAAATAATTACTGCTCCAAAACAAAGAATATATTGATGTCTTTTTATTTTTATTTTTTTTTAAATCTTTTATTTTAAAAGTCTGAATCTTCCAAGATTAATACTGGGAGAAACAGCACTATGGTCTAACTTTTGTGGATAAAGTTTTAGGTCTTAAATGATGATGATGTTTTCTTTTGTTGTTTTATATTTTGAAAGCTATAAAATATTCCTATTTTAAAGTACTCACTGCCTTGTGTTTGCAAAGGGAAAAATAAGTTCCTTTTAAACTGCCTTTCTGAAAAACAAATGACCACAGAGCTGAAAGTAACCTCAAAATGTTACTCTGTCTCCTGCCCAAGCAATACCCAAGGTATTGTGTTTCTGCACACTGTTCATTCTTTCCATAGTATTTATTAGCATCCATTAATTGAAAAACTAGTCTGTATCAGGCATTGTGCATATCATTTAATAATTACTATTGCACTGCAAAGTAGCTTTAGAGAAATAATAAGGCCAAATAAATAGACACAGTTTGTAGCAGAGCTGAAATTGGATCCAATGCCAGCAAGTTTTCCACCTGTCATGGGCTGGCCACCTCTCTTCATGGTCCCAAAAAACTAGTGTCCTTGTGTTCTGCCATTCCTAGTCTCCCCAAACTGTCTTCTCTGGCAGAGATGAAAGATCCATAATATATAGATTTCAGGAAATATAAATCACGTCGTTATCTCCATGAATGTTACTTGCAGTTTAATACCGCGAAATAGAAGACTTGACTTTCTGTTGGTTGGAATTTTAAGGTCTAATATTAAATTTCCTAAGTGACAGGTTTGCTACATATTCTTCTGGTTACTTTTCTTTTTAGGTTTAATCACTGTTCAGACCAAAGCTTATAAAACTGTTTTTGTTGTTGTTGTTGTTGTTGTTGTTGTTGTTGTTTTGAGACAGAGTCTCACTCTTTTGCCCGGGCTAGAATGCCGTGGCATCAGCCTAGCTCACAGCGACCTCAAACTCCTGGGCTCAAGTGATCCTTCTGCCTCAGCCTCCCGAGTAGCTGGGACTACAGGCGTGTGCCACCATGCCCAGCTAATTTTTTCTATATATTTTTAGTTGTCCGATTAATTTCTTTCTATTTTTAGTAGAGACGGGGTCTTGCTCTTGCTCAGGTTGGTCTTGAACTCCCGAGCTCAAAGGATCCGCCTGCCTCGGCCTCCCAGAGTGCTAGGATTACAGGCGTGAGCCACCGCGTCCAGCCTAAAACTGTTTTTAAACAGCGATTTAGACCTCCAAGGGCTGCTCTGCAGGCTAAGCCTGACCTTGAAGTGCTGTTGTCAGCACATCCATCTAGCTGACAGTATCTTCAAGCTTGCACAGTTCCTGGGTCAGCTTCCTTTTCCATCTAAATTCCTTTCTGCTTTCAGAGTTGACTTAGGAAATGGGGGATGTTCTTGTAAGAATTTGCACTGCCCTCTCTCAAGCTGTGAGTATATAGCACTTACTACATTCTGCCTTATATTGAAGTTAGTAGTTAGCTCTTTATTGGTTGATTAATTTTTTTTACATTCCTGCCAACACTGTCAGCCCTATTAAGGTGTCTGGACATTGCCTAAGTAATTTAGGTAACAGCTTCTTGAGTGTACAGTAATCTGTCAATCTTATTCCATGAACTATGCAAATTCCCATGATTTCACAAATTCTGAGGGTATCATGGTCCTATACTTTTTTTTCACTCTCATTTATGTTGTTTATGACCTCTTCTCACGTAAGTCACCATTTCCCATGAACGTGTATTTGCTTTATTTCTCCCCTTTTTAAAGATTAACCAGAAGCATCACTGACCCAAGATACTCAGCTATATTTAGCCAATACTTCTGGAAATTGGCACTCAGAGAAAGGAAATTAAATGTCTTAATAGCACAGTATATAGCAGACCATCATAAAATCGGAATCCTGTTTTTAAAGCCTGAACACCTCTCACCATTGTGGATCTTTTCCTTTCCACCTTCTCTTCGGATCCCTAATTTCTTCCATATTGCTCAGTCTTCAAATTCAGTCTTCCTCCCTTCAATTTCTTCAACTATTTCTTCACCATCTTCTCTCCCAGGGTACTTTGCAGGTGGAAATGGCAAATTTTAAAAATTGACCATAAAAGTTAGTATAAAAACTGACAAAATAATAATATAGGGCAATTTTCTTTGCTTTTTGTTTCACTTTTATGCTTTCCCTACCCCTTCTTTGCCTGTCATATAAGCAAAACAGTCCATCAAGGTGTTTTAGAATTCTGCCACAACTTTAAATATATTTTTTACTTTCTCCTTGCCTAGCAAAATTATGATGATGAAATTTTGGAATCAAACTAAATAGATGACAAAAGAATTGTGGATAAATGAAGTCTAATATACTCATATTCAAAATATCATGCGGCTATCAAAATATATTTTCTAAAGTAATACTAAATTACAGTCACCCCTTGGTATCCACAGGGTATTGGTTCCAGGATACCTCCCAATAACAAAATCCAGGGTGATTAAATCCTGTAGTCAGCCCTGTGGAACCCAAAAATAAGAAAAGTCAGCCCTCCATAATGAAGGGTTCTACATATCCTGTGAATATTGTATTTTTGATCCACAGTTGAATTCATGTATGAGGAACCCATGGATATGGATGGCCAATGGTATACTGTATATAAGATTCTGTCATATATATGTGTGTATAATATGTATGTGTATATATATATGACACATACACAAGATATACACATATCTCACATAAATATATAAAGATAATTTTGATTTTAAAAGTACGTTAAATATTTATTTAAAGAAACATTTAAACCATTAATAAGAGGAAATGTGCAAATAAGAAACTGGGCATCATTGTTTACCAGAAAATATGCACCAATGTATGTTTCATTTAAAAGTACAATTTGCCTACACTTGCCAGGATTGTTTTTGTAACTGAAAAATATAAATATTTGCCAATTTAGTTGGTGAAAATGGTTTGTTACTGTAACTTAATTTACATTTCTTGAATTACCAGTGAATACCCAGAAGATTGAATAATCTTTCAAAAATATTAAAAGCATATATTCTTTCTTTGGTGTGTTATCTACTCTATTTCTTTAACCATCTGAAGTCGATACTGAAAATTTTTAATTGATTACTAAGAATTTTTTCTATGATAAGAATTTTAACTCAGTAGCAACCATGCATATTTATGCACTGTTTTCATGTGCTTCCTTCTGTATGGGCATATAGCTAAATATATCTACCTTTTTCTTTATAAATATAATGGTAATGATATTTACTGAGGGCTTTATATGAACAAAGCACTATGGTAAATGCTTCATATTCATTGTCTCATTTAGTCTTCTTAACAAGTAGATGAAAGAGGTCCTATTTCCTCTGAATTATGGCTTAGAGATGTTAAGCAGCCTGCCAAAGGTTACATAGTTTGTTGATAATTGAAACAGAATTAGAATGGTTTGACATCTGACAGTATATTCCTAGGGACAATACTGCCTTTACAGTATCTATTTTTGTGTCATTGCTCAAATAAGGTCCTCTTCATCCTAAGACAGTATATGTAGCTATGCACATTTTTTCTAGCTTTCTATGGCTTGCATTTTATGCAATTAAATATTTAAGTTATTTTAATGTTGCTGTAAATTGTAAGATACATATCCAACTTTATTCAATAAATTATTTTGGGAAAACCACCCAACTTTTTGGAAGAAAAATAATCTATCCTTTCCGTATTGGAAAAATGGAAATTGAGTAGAAACGTAAATAACACATTAAAATGGGGATAGACGGAAAGATGGCACACAATATTTTGTAATAGGGCCTTGGCATAAGCTGACACACGTAATAAAAATGATACTATTGAATAAGAAAACTGCAAAAGCCTGCTTAAGTGATACATGAGAATGAACATTAGCTTTGGATAAAGTGGGGCCTGGTCTTTAACGCAGCCTTTTCCATGGAAATGAATAACGCAAGTATGCTCCTTGGAAACCAGGAAATAACAATTATTTCATGTTTATACCTACTGCCCTGGAGCAAAGTTAAAAGTAAATGTAAAATATCTCTGATTTCTCCTCTCTTTATCACTCTGAGAAGTGCCTATTCCTATTTGACTAGTTTTAGGTAGAGAGTAGGCTAAGGAGTGACTTCCTAAGAGAGACAAAGTCCTTTGGTAACATGAAACAACTAGAAGAACTATAGAACCGTTAGAACATTGGCTTAATATCATTTATTTAGGGAGATGAAAATGTCTTTTTTATTTACAGTCATAATTTATCTTTAACATGGGTTTTTCATTTGATTTTTTTCTTGGGAGTCTTCTCAGGGTAGTGAAAGAAGGCAAGAATCTTTTCCATTTCTTTTTATTTTTCAAAATATTATGAGGGCACAAACACTTTGGCTATATAAATTGATTTTGTATCATTTGAGTCAAAGTTATAAGTGTGCCCATCCCTCAGATAGTGTACATTGTACATGTTAGGTGTGAATTTACCCATTCCCTCCTCCCTCCTCCCACCTGCTTGATTTCCAATGAATGTTATTTCCATATGTGCCCATAAGTGTTGATTGACTAGTTCCAATTTAATGGTGAGTACATGTGGGGTTTGTCCATTCTTGTGCTACTTTGCTTAGAAGAATGGTCTCCAGTTCCAACCAGGTTAATACAAGTGGTATTAGTTCACTAATTTTTTATGTCTGAGTAGTACTCCATGGTATACATATACTACATTTTACTAATCCACTCATGTATAGATGGGCTTTTGGGTTGTTTCCACATCTTTGCAGTTGTGAATTGTGCTGCAATAAACATTCAGGCATAGGTATCTTTTTTATAGAATGTCTTTTTTCCCTTTGGGTAAATAGCAGTAGAGGGATTCTGGATTAAATGGTAGTTCTACTTTTAGTTCTTTTAGGTATCTCTATACTACTTTCCATAGAGGTTGTACTATAATAGTTTGCAGTCCCATCAACAGTGTATGAGTGTTTGTATCTCTCTACATCCATGCCAGCGTTTGTTGTTTTGGGACTTTTTGATAAAAGCCATCCTCATTGGAGTTAAATGATATCTCATTGTGGTTTTTAATTGCATTTCCCTGATGAT
Source organism: Indri indri (assembly GCA_004363605.1). NCBI lineage: Eukaryota > Metazoa > Chordata > Mammalia > Primates > Indriidae > Indri > Indri indri. Next base: position 53,401 of record RJWJ010002018.1, on the reverse strand, counting down.
TAGAGATGTTGAGCTTTTTTTTATATGTCTGTTAGCCATTAGTCTACCTTTTATTGACAGTTTCTGTTCATGTCTTTTGCCCCACTTTTTAATGGAGTTGTTTGATTTTTTCTTGCTGATTTGCTTGAGTTCTTTATAGATTCTAGTTATCAGCCCTTTATCAGATATACTGCATGGAAATATCTTCTCCCATTCTGTAGGTTGTCTATTTGCTCTAATAATTGTTTCCTTGGCTATGCAGAAGCTTTTTAATTTGATCGGATCCCATTTATTTACTTTTGTTGTTGCTGTGATTGCTTTTGGGGTCTTCTTCATAAATACTTTGCCTAGACTGATGTCTATAAGAGTTTTTCCAACATTGTCTTCTAGAATTCTTATAGTTTCATGTCTTAGGTTTAAGTCTGTTATCCACTATGAGTTGATATTTGTGAGTGGTGAGAGGTGAAGATCCTGTTTTAGTCTTTTAAATCCAGTCACAAATCTCTTATAGCATACAGATAGGCTCATAAACTCCTTCTAAACATCTTACTCTGTAACCCGAATTGTATTATTAGAAATTAGAGTCTCAAATTTGGCCTTCAGTAAATATATTAGGTAGAATGGACTGTGCCTAATTCCTAATTTTCTAGAACTGGAATGGAAGATGCTCTTATCTTTAACTTTCTTCCATTTTTTGTTCTAAAAATTTCTTCCCAGTTTCATGTACCATGTGAAAGGGAGCAAATTTCCAGCAAGACCTATTTTTTCTCATCTATGTATAGGTAAACAACAGTGAAGGAAACGCAAACACCCTTGACAGCCCCATGGCTGTGATTAAAACTTTCTTTTTACTGATTTTCTTGGAGTGTCTGGAACCATACTGGAATAAAATCAACAAATAAACTTTGACTACTATAACAAACAGAAATATAATTGCAATAATAAAACTGACAGAGTTCTAGAATAAAGGAGAATATTGTGTGATATTTTTTCTGTCTCAGGGATCATTTCCAAGTAAGCAAAGAAAAATTATAGCCTTCATTGGCTGTACGTATATAAAATGGTGCTACTGGCAGGTTTGAATCTCAGAAGCAGGCAAACCACCACAGAGGATATCTGAGAAGGTATAAAGTCCTTTTTTAGGTACAATTAAGTATTTTTCTTCTAAAGTCCAGAAGTTGACTTGCAGTGAATTTTTAGTTAAGTAGTCTAAGACTTTCAGTGGATAATGAACAATGGCCCTTTTACAGTACTTGAGTAGCAATGAGATTTGTGTGTGTGTGTGTGTGTGTGTGTGTGTGTGTGTGTGTCTATGTCTTTTGGAGCCAGAAAAGGACTAGGATGACTAAGGAAAATAGCTAACATCTTAGCCCATTGAACAAAATTAATACATATTTTTATCACTCTCAATTTCTAACAGATTGCAAGAAATGACTATATGAAAAGTCAGTGCATCTCTAAAGAACAGTGTAAAGCAATACTAGACCCTGGTGAATTATTAGATATGGTTGAGTAGAACCGATTTTATACAGCCTTTAATATATATTCCTATGTCGCAGAATTTCTAGCAGATTCTGTAAATGTAATGCATCAAGTGAGCCAAGAAGATTTGTCCAAAATAAGATAAGATAAAGTACAGGGTGGAGAATAATTAGATCCATTTGAAAATGAATTTAGATCAAACATATATTGTCTAGCCTCAAATAAAAAAATAAATCTGGAGAACACTGTTTTGCTGACAAAATTCTAGAGGTGATATTATTATAGAATCGTCCCCATAATAGTGCACTTACCAACTAAGCTTCAGTTATCAATATGACACGCTTAACTTCACCTGAAGATTATGGGTTTATAATATATTATTTAGTTAAAGTAAAAATGACTTACTGTTTTAAAACTCTTTTCATTGTGGCAAAACCCAGTTGGGTTCCTGACAACCCCTCATCCCCATGCCTTGGCTTAACCTCTGCAATTTAGGATTTCTTATTAATAAGAATAGATCTTGACCTCATTATTTATTATACTTTGAATCTTAAAACATATGTGTTTTTAACTGTTGCCTCCTTGCTTGCCAGCTGCCCCTGACTCTGTTCCTAAATCAAATTCTAGGAACTGCTTTAGTGGGGTTCATTCACATGATTGGTGCTTCAATTTATTTTCATTTTTGCCAGCATTCTTCAGTTGGTAATTGAGACTACAGATGTGCTACTTTTATAAAATGGAATATGTAAATAATTTTAACTAATTTAATATCCTATAATAGATACTCCTGTCGAGTATTAATTTTTATCCAAAGCATATCATTATTATTCTCCATCTAATGTACTGCATATTCTTCCCTACCTCCTTGAAATAATTTTCTTTTAACTCCCTTCATTTATCTAACTTCCTTCTCTTGTCTTTTCTTCTCCTCTCCCACCCTTCCCCCACTTATTTTATTCTCCCCTACTACTGTTTGTTTTTCATAACTTGGATAGAAGCTTTGAAGGTCTACTAATTCAGACTCCGTCTCCTCCTCTTCCTCTCTTGACTGCAGATGTACCATTTGGAGCTATGGAAACATCTAGTGAACACGAGGGAGCAGTCATGGGGTTGAGGCCAATCACTAAGAATACAGTGGCGGAATGAATCTGAGTCCCCGATGGCATTGTTAGACCTACCATTGGTTCTTATTGAGGAAGAATAACAAAATACACATACATAAACAACAACAACCAGATAAAACCCAAAACAAAAAAGGTCTTATTTTAGTCACTTAGTTTTACCACTAATTTCTACCTACTTTGTTTTTAACTGACAAAATAATCAATAAATATTCTTGAGTGGCTGAATAAATGAATGAATATAGGCTTGTTCATTGCTAGATTTTGCTCCCAATAATCTTTCTCCTATAATCTCTTGTACATTTTTCTTGGTAACATTCTGTACAGAATTATTATCAGGTCTTCCATGCATATATGTAACCTCACCAGAATTAATTATAGATCTTTCAGAGGCAGAAGATGTGACAAATTTTTTTCTATCTCCACTAGCTTCATGCATAGTATTTAGTAGAAACGTGATGATAATCATGGTGATGATGCTGTTAAAGATAAGGGTAATAAAACATCTGCAGTGAAAAGAATTTAATTCTACTCTCAACTGCTCACTTACTTCAAGCCATGTCTGGCTGTATTTTATTTTCAAAGAAAGTCACCATGATAAACACTGGAGTTCATTGGAACTATCACAACAGCAGTTGACCTCCAATTTGCCACTGCTTCTGTCTCGTGTTGAAGAATCTTTGAACAAGGTCTGTCTGATGAATACCAGCATTGACATGAACCTCAAGCTCACAAATGTTCCCATGAAAGCTTACAGACAATCCAGTGACTCTCAGGGAGAACAACAGTTAGCGTAAGCTAAATTTATTACCAGCACAGCCTGTTCTTCTACAAGTAAAGGATTTTTACTCTCAGTTTTGCTAACAAAAATATGGTGCTTTTTCTTTTTTTTCTCACTCTATTTAAGGTCATTCTGCCATGGGTAGAATACAAATGAATAAGAATGGATCTAGAAATACAAGAAAATGAAAGGACTTCCTTCCTGAAATGTACCAGAGTAGCCAGAATTTTTTTATAGTCAGTGGCTGTTAGAAAATACAGTCTACTTTCCCCATCACTCTGTCAGTCTATCAGGCATTATGACACAGCTCCTTCCCCTGAAATCGTTCTTAGCCAAGTTAGGTTAAAGAGTTGACACAACTTGCAGTGGGCATCCTCAAGCCTGGAGCTTTTCATGAAACCTGCTTTATAAATACCATTTCATTAAAAATAAAATCTACTAAAGTCAGTATTTAAAGGCATTTAGAGGGAAAGATTGTGGGATATTGATTCCTCTTTCACCTTTTCTGTTAGTTGTTTTTGTAAAGTATACATTAGGCCTTATTTACTTTGGACCAGACATAGTCATCATAGCCTTTGCACTTGTCCAGCTAATTTTACGCTAAGTGGCTATTAAACCCTAGAAATAAAGTTATTTAAGGACAAGAAATTGTTCGGTTGATAAGACCTGGGATGAGGTTTTGGAAGTGTGTCAATTTAGAACAAAGTGACCCTAACCAACTCAAACTGATATCTTAAGCATGAAACAGATTTCTCTTTGCAATTGCTGCTTTACCACCCTCATACAGTTCAAAAACAAGGCATAGTTTTTCTCTAGCTGCCAGGAGAACTTAGCTACCCTCTTTTCTATCTCATTCTATCTATATTTTCTCATGACTCCTACAGGTTATGCCTTTTTTTAGTTCCTGAATATAAGCAATTTCTGAGCCATTGTAGCTTGACTTTGTATTTTGAACTGTAAACTTGACGTTGTATTTTTGAGGTGAAAGATATGCAAATGAACCTAAGATATTATACAGCAAAACTTATGTGCATTGATAGCAATAATCTCTTACTTCGTTCTGCCTTTTAATAAGGCAAAACAAAAAACATATTTTATGATCATCAGAACAATTCTGGGTAATAGGTTGAGAAGAAATGCTATTCTGAGACTTTGCATGGGGAAACTGAGGTTCACAGAAGAACTTTTTCAAAGCCTTACAGATAATAAATGGTGGAGCTAGAACATCACGCTGGGTCTTCTAATACTGAAACTATTTCCTGTCTCATGCGGAGCTGCCATTCAACCTCAATGAAGTACTGGGGTGATTGCTCCCAAACACCTAGCAAATACCAACTGCATTTTAAGTATGCATCCAGGGTTTATAAAAACCAAGAATAGTTCTTTTTTTATTCCTTCACAAACAGCAGCTGTTGAAAGTCTACAACACTTCCAAAAACTCAGCAAGACACTTATATTAGAGTACGTTGAATATGTAAAATTGTGCTCCATAGAATTCAAATTCATCCCTATGTTTCTTATGCCGGATCTTAGAGGTTTGCTACTGCTCCTTTTTCTGTTTCTTTGGAATTTTCCCCGAACAGGAAAAAAAAGGCCACATCAACAAAGAAGTGTCAATGTGGTCACTCCTGGAGTGATAAACCAACTAAATGAACAGAGAAACCTTAATATAACATATACTGGTAACAGTCAATTTTTCTAGCATATGTGTGGCTGTGTTTGTATGCACGCGTGTGTAATATACGTGTGTGAACAGTTATTCCCATTTATATAGATGATATTAATGATAATCAAGGAGTTTATTACATTGATTTAAACATTTTAATAAATTAATGAATGATAATCGTTTTTACAAAGAAGAAAAGAGCGTATTAACTCTTTCAATGCAATTTCTATACACATAAAAATGGTTTGGTTGATGACTTATTATCGAAAATTAATTATCATTAAGGACAGATAGTTTTGTTTAAAAAAAGTCAGTTTCTCCAGTGTGTTGAAAGAGCACATCAATGGTGGAACGAAAACACTGAGGGCAGAGCCAATTTTCTGTTTTTCCTTGTATCTGGGTTGCTTCCTCAGTACCTGTACACAACAGGCACACACTGTCTTTATGTTCAATTCTTGTGTAGAGTCAAGTAATTTTGAATTAGGAAGAACCATGAGAGTCTTCCCATACAAACTCTCACCCCAAATTTTCTCATAACTTTTTCCTTTATAGACATCTCTTTGCTGAAGTATTTCAGTCAGTGGAGTTCTCTGTTATATGATGCAGAAGACAAGCTCTTCAATTGTTGAAAACTTTCTCATTTAAGTCAAAATCAGAATCTTTGCAACTTTCTTGGAATGGTTTAATTTGAGTCATTTGGAAGAGAAGAGATAAAATCTGTTTCATTCCTGTTTCTTACTGTTTCTAATATTAATAACCTTTAGTTTTGTCTTCAGGCAAAACATAGCTAGTTTCTTTGATAGCTCTTAGAATAATACAATTTCTTGACCCTTTGCAATATTTAGCAGGTTCCTCTGACCCCCATCCCCCATTTTGCCAGTATTTCCCTAAAAATGCATAACCATTAGTGAGGCATGAGCCTCAGAGGTGATCTGACCTATGCAAAATGCAGCAGAACTATGCTCATTATGTCAACAAAATCTATACATTAATGAAGTCTAAGTCTATTTGCAGTACATTATGCTTTCCTATTCATTGGCAGTAAGCTAGAAATCCCAGATCTTTTCACGGAGAAGATTTTAAGCCAGGTTTTCCCTACCTAAAACTTATTAATCTTTTTGGAACTAAATTCAGAGTGATAAAATCTATTCCATTTCTTATGCTATTGGTGAAGAAATATTATTTTAGTCAGAAGGGTAATTTTGAATCTAGAGTCAGATACATTATTTATTTTTCTTAGTTTTATGTAATCCTAATTTTGATAAAGTTACCTTTGATATCATAATTTAAATCTTTGATGAATTTCTCTTTTGCAGAGTCAAAAGCAGAATTTTGTAAACACCACATAGAGGACTATTTTAGGCTGACAAAGAACTGTTAAATGGCATTTTAAATGGGGAGGACTGCTGAGGTAATTTTTCTACCAATTGTGAATCTATATATCTGTGTTACCATATAACCCATATTTTTCCATTTGACAACAGGATGTTAGACAAGACTTTGAGAGAAGCTGAACAGAAACAAAACAACCCAGATCCAACAAGTTCATTTAGTCCAACAAACTACCTTATAAGAGGTTTGCAATGACAGTTTTAGCATAACAAATCCAAACGGACACATCGATTATCTGTTTAATAATACACTGCAGAATTCGAATGTAATAAAATCACAAAATAAGTCCTCCAATTTCTAGCATCCACTTTTTTCTTTGCCAATATTTTGTTTTGGCAGAGAGTAGAGCACTGTAGAGTGAAAGTAAGTAACACAGCTTTGTTTACTATATTTTATTTTTTATTTGTTAATCATTTTTTTGAGTAAATTGTCTTTTTCTTCAAGAGTTTTTAAAATTTTGGTGAATGATTTCACAGTATATAGTAAGGTATTTTAAGCAGGTTTTTTTTTTTTTAATTTGGAGATTTTTAAACTGATTAGATGCTGAAAGACTTTCCATATCCTGGCCTCAAATTTTTCCTGCAGTGTAAAATGTGAATAATGACTCCCCTGTGGAAAAGACCTATGTGAGTCTGCTTTTTCCGTAGCATGTTTTGAAGTTACTCTTTTCTTCAAGCATTAGCAAGTGTCTTTGGGTCCCTTTTCTTCCTTCTGGTAAAGGCTTATTTGGTGTGAGCCATCAAGCCAAGCAATCAACCAACTAACCAAGCAACGAAAACATCTCTGAATTTTTGTGAGTTTACCGATGGACCATTTCGTGAGTTCCTTTGTGAGTCATTTCTATGATATTTTCTGTACTGCTATTGTGATGCAGTAAAGGTTTACAAAAAGGTGAACAGGACCAAGAAGGTAATAAGCACAAGAGGAGAGTCAGAAGTGTGTCCATGGGTCTTTCTGTCTCTGTTTTCTAAATGTTAAGTCCAAGGTTATGTTGTGGGGTCTTCAAACAAAGCTTTGGAGTCCAAACTCTAAACAAATTGCCCCAGTATAGATGTAGAACTATTCTTTCAATAATGAAGATGGCCTCCAAAAAGAAGGTAAATGACTTGCCCAGTAGCACTACTATGTGTAATATGCAACAGGAAAGGGGCTAGTAAAGAGTCAACAGGCTAGAAAGAGTGGAAAAGGACATGGTGAAAAGGAAGAAGAAAGACTGAATGGGTCTAATTAAGAAGCAGAATTTGATAAATGTTTGAGGAGATGGAGATCCCAAATTACCAAGATTTGATGATTACACATGTATGCTTACATCAAAATATCACATGTATCCCTTAAGTATGTAATTATATGTATACATTAAAAAAATTTTTAAATGAAGCAGAATAGAGTGTCATGTATCAAATATGCTACAAATCTGTGCAACACTTCAAATACTTTTGTGCTGGATTCCTTTGGGGGTAGAAATTCTTGGCTTTATGTGAAACTTGGCAACCTGCACTGGCATTGCAAATGACTTTATCTGTGTTATTATCTTCTTTGAACTCACTCATTCTTCTTCTTTCACTGTGCTCCCCATTTTGCCAAGAAAATTCACTTTCAATTACACATATATCATAACACTTAAACATTAGTTTCACTTGCCTCTGGTTAATAACTCACCTTATATTAAACATCCATCAACATAAAATCAGCATAACAACTTTTATGAATCCCTTTATCATCAGCACATTCTAAATGCTTATACAATTCACTCTCCAGATTTATATAGGAACTTGCCTAATAGCCCTTAAAGTTACTATAAACCTTGGTTGCTTTCAATCACAGGAATATTTTTCATGTTTTCAGAGTGAGCACATTTTCGGTAATTGTTAAAGTTTAAAACCACTAGGATAGAGATATAGTTATCCCTATAATCAAAAAAAATATTTTTTTATATCGTGGAATCTCTAGAATATTTAGCTAGCTTTTACCTACCAAGGATTCTTCTTATCTATCTTGAATATAGGCTTGAACCTGGAGACAAATACATCTGGTAAGAGTTTTCGATGAGGAACATTTCTGAATGCCCCATTTTCTGGTTTGGCTTGACAGTGGAACAGGTGGTTCTGTTTTGACTTAAGGTTAATTCACAGCCACCTGTGGAACTTCACCTCAGTTCTCCCATGGTGGCGAGATCATGTTCAGGTGAATGACATTACTGGGTGATGAACTGGTTTTCAGGCAGCCAATAAGCTCCAAACGAGCACCACGTGTGGATGAAGGAATGTTTCTGGAAGGATTAAAGGAGCACAGAAAGGAAAGGTGAGAGTTGGGCAAAGACATATTTTCCCTACTTCATCTGTTCCTGTGCCCATCTTTGAATGATGCTAGCTGTTTTTCCTGCAATTCAGCAATGATGCACATGGAAATGGTATAAGCTATTTAAAAATAATTACATTCATTGAAAATGGCAATAAATATGACAACAATAGATACGAAATGAATTTCAGATGTCATAATTTTTTCTGCCTGCCACTAGCATTTTCACTTTATCAAGACTATTCAAAGAGTAAGACATAATTTAGCAAAGTCTGATCCCTATAATCAAGTTGTAATATTTCATATTCAGCTCAGTCCATATCTTCAAGATGACATGTAGAAATTGTATAGGAAGGAATAGAACAACATATAAGAAGATCACATTTTTTTATTATTGAACACAAACTTATGAAAAAACACTCTTTGTCCACTGTACACATACTTGGATTAACTTCCATAGAAAAGATAAGAGAAGTTGATGCTGAGGCCCTCATCCTTGAGGAATTCTTGATTTAGCAAAACAGTATATGAAAAAGATATTATCTTAAGCAATAAAATATATTTAGTATATTTGCACAAACAACTATGATGACCTTGGGCTAGTTACAACACAAGTCTGATTTCAAATTATCTTTCTCCAAGATTTTTCCCTCACACCTAATTTTGATGATTATATGCTTTCATATCTAATGATGTATCATCATGTTCAAAGTCCTGTGCTAATTTCTGGAGATACAAAGGAGATACTTAAGCTGCTTTCCATTTAATTAGGTAGACAGGATATATGTTTTCCCTTCTCGTGTGGTTTTTATTTTGCAGTTATATTTTTTGCTTCTTTTTTAATATAGAGAAGCTGATATTTCTTGCTCTGGGAAGGGTTACGTGATTTTGCACTGTAGCGTGAGTGGGCCTCTACTGCTTAAAGATTATATTTTGATAGAAAATTTTGTGATTCCATCAAGACTGCCACTTTCTGAGACTCGTAATACATGAAACTGACCCTTCTAGAATATCATTTGCCTAAAGATCTTGCGAGAATGAAGAAAACTGAGTTCTAATGCCCAAGATTTGAAGTAGGGAGACCTAGCCAGTGGGCAGAGCGGCCTCTCCCAAATCCCAGTAGAAAGAAAAGATGATGAAACTCTCTGAAGTAAACTGCCCTGCGAAAAGGAAGAGATTGCAGATCTAGGCTTAAGACAAAAAAGTAGGAGGCAGTAGGAAGAAAGCTTGTTCCAGAACTGGAAGTTCTTTCTGACTTAGTACCCTTGGCAAACAAAACCCTACATTATATGTGGTGAAGTAATGTAATTTTGTGATCATCTTGTGACAGAACAAAATATGGGTATACACAGGCATGAAATATACAGGGAGTCCAAACATAGGACATGATGTTTGGAACTTATTCCTGAAGGAATGGGGTCCTTTTCTCTTATGACGTCCCTATTGCCTGTGCAGGAATCTGAACCAGCCAGGGAGATATCGCTGTAAGAACCAGCTCTGAAGAGTCCCTCTTCAACAGCTTCATCGTAGGATACACAGAGGCAAAGTTTGGGACAATCTTATTAAACTCTCAATCCCTGGGCTTGGGTTATGGAAGGCAAGGTGGCTGAGTTTTGAAAAGGGAATACATTCCTGTTAGAAACTCTTGAAGGACCTAAAATATTAATTAGAAACTTTAGGGTGCTCTAACTGTATTTGTGCTCCAAGTTGTAAACCAGGTCATAGCAGTTATAAAACTATTTAATCAGGTAATTTTGAAAATATGAAATAAATATGCTACCTCAGGATGTTCTTTAGGAACCGAATGATAGATATGGATGGATGAAGCTTCCCAGGGAAAGATCAACTTTGTAGGGGCAGAAGCAAGAAGGCATCCCAACGAGGTTAGAGTCTAGAAATTAGCCAGTCTTCGAAAGCCTGGAGGAGTTCAGAAAAGCAGAAGGATAAGAATATTTCATTAAGGAGGATGGTGTAAAGAAAGGTATAGAGAAAAGGATATATATAATATATGCTAAAGGATAATGAAAGGTAAAATATAAAGCACAGAGAAATTGCTTTTGCATAATTGCCAAAGGGATAGAACATGAAGGAATTCATGATAAAAATCGACTCCATCTAGAAACATCTCATCAAAACAGATATCTTATTCTAGATGTGCAAATGGATATTTTGTTCTAGTATGTAACACCAATATTACACATTGTGTATGATTAATCATCAATGGACCATGTATAAGTGAGATGTGTCAGATTGACATTTATTTATTTATTTGGATCAAGACCCATTTTCACCATTTAAATAGAATAATGACCATTGTTGATTTCAATAATTCAGAATCTACCAGACCCTATTCAGGGTTATTGATTTTCACAATTCCAGAGGTCATCACTCACCTTGTGTTCTATGTGTAGGAAATTCCTGGATTGAGAATTGCCCAGTATGTGTTGTAGTAGATGGTTACCCCGACTGTAATGTTCCTTCCATTACATGTGTCCATATGAGTATGTGGAATGCCAACAAAAAAAAAACAAAAGAAAAGCTAGCATTTCTTGCATTTGTTGGGAAAAGTATTTTCCTGGTCTCTTTAAAGATGTCATTCCATGTAATCTTCACAAAATCTTTTCTGGGTACATACCATATCCCCCTTTTAACAGATGAGGAAACTGAGGGTTATACCATCTCTTGGCCAAAGTCACAGTTTTGTGCTTGATGAAACTGGGTTTCATATCTAGATCTATCTTAAACCTTGAAATATCAGGGATTTTTGTGTGAGTATGTGTGCACGTGTGTGTTGGGTGTTTTTTTGGGAAGTGGGCTGCCATTATAAGAATAGCATTGTTTCATGGTTTAAATAGGATTCCAAAGGATATAAAACAAAACTTGTCCTCAAGGAACTTACATAGGAGAAACAAAGATGAACAGACATGGAGTTTAAATTACAGTATCAGAGATTTAAAAGAAAAGAAAAGCAAAAGCAAAAAGCAGTGTATGAAACACATTAGGGAATTAATCTTAGTGACATTGACTGTTACGAGGTTCAGTCTTCAAGAAAAGAGGGACTGTAGCATCATTTATTCATTTATCTAATCACTCAATTCTGGTGTATTATATTGCTGTGCCAAGCTTGTCATATCAAGATGAGTAAGGAATTATATAAAGAATATTTTAAAATTTACTTTTAATTTTTTGGATAAATAATAGTTGTACATTTTTATGGGATACATGTGACATTTTGATATAATCATGCACTATGTAATGAACAAATCAGGGTGATTGGTATATACACCACCTCAAACATCTATCATTTCTTTGTCTTGGGATCATTCCAAACCCACTGCTCTAGTTATTTTGAAATATACAAAAAAATATTGTTGACTATAATTGCCCTACTGTGCTACCAAATGCTAGATCTTATTTCTTTTATCCAACTGTATTTTTTTACCCGTTAACCGACACTTCTTTACCCGCCACCCACCCCTTCCCAGGCTCTGGTAACCATTATTCTACTTTCCACCTTGATGAGATAAATCTTTTTAGAACTTTCCTATATCTCCTACCTTACTGAACTTTTACAGTGTTAGACATATGGTAATTTCATAGTAAAGAATGGATGGAGTCTCTCTCCATATCTGTCTCTGTCTCTCTGTCTCTCTCCTCTCTCAATCTTTATCCATAAATAGATATACTAATAAACATAGGTATAGATATACACACATGTACTTGTTTATATTCTGCACAACTTGAACTCAAATTTGATGGATTTAAACTCACTGTCATCTGACAATACTTTACCTCGCAATCATCCGTGCTCTGTTTGAATTAAAATAAAAGAAAGACAGCAAATGAGCGGTGCTCTTCATTCAGCGTGACTGCCCTGGGAAACAATTCTCCTCAAACTGTTTGGAATTCTGTGTTTTCATAAACTTGCCTGCAAGACTTAGATTTCTTTGATCCTAAGGCCCAAAAATATAGTGGAGAACATAAGCAATTTGGTGTGCAGGACTGCTAGAATGAATGTGAATTAGAGCTTTGTGGTATGAGAAACACCGTGTCTTTTTACTTTTATCCCCGAAATCGGATGCACAAATCGCCTTATCTGGGGATACACTCATCCAATCATTTCTGCAGTGCGCATTTCCCTAAATATCCCCTGGCCTGAAACAGAGAAATATTGTCATGATCAAATCCATTTCTTCAGTTTTCTTCAATGCAAACTTTTACTAAGTTCAAAGAGAATTTTGCCAAATGATTGCTGTAGTAATTATTCACTTCCGGGCCACAGGCATTATTTCATCAAGACAGTACTTTTCCAGACTGATGGACAGTGTTTTTTAACATTGCTTGTAGAAAAATGAAATCACTTGCTACAATTTGATTTTTATGTTGCTGTGGTTCGATAGAGGTTAGTGTCAGCCACCTTGCTTTTAGAATTGAGCTAATCTGAAAAGTTCATGAAAACTGGTGTTCTCACAAAGGGGGAGAAAAAAAGAGATATAAATGTGAGGTCTGATTATAGAGCAATCAAGAATCTAAAATATACAGCCAAATTATGAATGATAAAATATGTTTTTAAGAAGTTAAGCTTACTAAACATGTACTAATTTGACATAGAGACATATTTTTCAAGGCTATTGTCTTAAGAATATACTATGTGTCTGTGCAATTCTCATCTCTGCTATAAAATTAGTCACTCTTGGCAATAGAGGTTTATTAAAATGAAGTGATGATATACGTAATCAACCTGGAAAAGGTAAGAGTCACAGGAAAATGTCCCCGCAGAGTCAGTAGGGACCTGTGTTTGGCATCCAGGAGCAGGACTCACTGAGAAAGGTGGCAAGGCTTTGCTTACTTCTGAATTGCTTTAACACATAATCTCTATGCCACCGTGTCACTGACGAGTACACTATCATATTATCTTTTTATTTATATTAATACACTGACTTTTCAACTAGACTGAAAAGTCTGGGCTTTGGAATTAGAGTTTTACTTGACTGTGTGTTCTAGTGCAAGTCAATTTACTTTGCTTAATCTTTTAGGGTTTTTTTGTGAGGATTAAATAAAATACTCATATACAATACTTGCAGAGTGTTTAGTTTATTGTAAGTGTTCAATAAATGTTTTATCCTCTTTTTTTTTATTTTTATTTTTTTTTACCTGAAGCTCCTTAGGTGATCAGTGGGGTAGCTGTGTAGCAAAGTATAAAAATTACAGATTTTGGAGCATCTAAATCCCACTACATAGTACCTCTACGACTTTGAGTTTCACCTCTCAGTGCCTCAGCTTTTCATCTACAAAATAGGGATCACAAAACTTTTTACCTTATAAGATGCTTGTGGACAGCCCATGTGTTAGTAGGTATTAAATGCTTATAGCAATGTCTGGCATTTAGCATGTGCCACAGAAATGCTTGCTACTTAAGAGAATGATTATGTGACCTGGGACTCTTGTGCCAGAGTGTGTGCTTGATGGAAGTGAGAAAGCTGTCTTTTGCATGCGCCACTGTGATGAATGAAGGAAGATCTTAGGAATGGAAGAGAGCTAGAATCCTTAACCAATAAAGGCAAGGTATGGTAGTCACCTCTTTTGGCAAATAAGTTGAGAATTTGAGACCTTACACAGATAGGCAATGACAATGAAAAGTCAAGGGGTGCAAACAGGAAGACTTAGAAGTTGTCTTCTGAAAGTAGTAAAGAATTTATGTGTTGAGGCCAGATGGAACTTTCAATTGAGATACCCGATACCTGGGAAGACTGAGTTGCATCTAGCCTGGACACAGAGGTACAGAAACTGGACCTCAAATAGGTGCAGGCTTATCCCTGATGAGAAGCTTCGGACAAAATATGCCGAAAATATGTTTTGGGGTACAGAGAGTACTAGATCAAGGGCAAAGTAAAATTTTTAGCACTCAGACTCAGCTACCACCATGTGGGATAAAAAAAAAAAATACAGGAAAAAGAATTACTTCATAATGTGGTACCACAAGTCAAATGAAACTGAAGTTTCTTTGGGACTTAGCAAAAATAAATAAATAAAAATAATGCACCAGAAAGGAAAGAGTGGAGCACAGCTTCTACTTAGGGTTGCCTTATCCAGTGTGATGTTAAAAGGAAACTGAGATGGACGTTCTTTAAAGGATGCCAGCCAAGGTAATGTGGGAGATGTCATATCAAGGTCTAGCAAGAGTGAAAAGAGATACAAAATAGGACAATATTGGGATTCAGGTCAAGGTCAAGTTGCTAATCTCCCTGCATCCCCTAGAAATGGAACTCTCTTCTTTCTGCCCCTCCTCTACTAACTCCTCCAAGGACCTCTTTTAAATAGGTTATTTGGTAACTATATCATCACAGATGTGATATTTGCATTCTCACTGGGCAATCTTAGGAAAAGGGCAATGGTTTAAACACAAGGGAGTGCCCTTATAATGGTAGACTTCTAAGCAGGGCATTGCCATTTGGGAGAAAGGGGCTCCTTCCAGTCACGGACACTCTGCCTTCCCATAAAGACCAGCCCGGACTCGGGCTACATGTTCCTTTCTCTCACAGATCCCCTCTGCAAGAGAGAGGAACATTTAGGTCACTTCAGACTGGAACATTAAAACAAATGCTGATAGTTCAAGGTTAATAGATGCATAAAACAAAAGTAATTCCGTGTCAAAGCTGAGATGACAGGCGATTTGACTTGAGGCAGCCTTACAATCACTCTTTTACATGTGCTCCGTGCTGAGACCAGGCGAAGGCGTTATGTTTCTGACATTTACTTGTCAGGAAGGTATGACAATAGAGATTGTTTCTATCTCTGCTGCTCCCAGATGTTAACCTTCCAGCTTTAGTTTGTAATTGGGGTTCTGTGGAGCTTTAACATTTTCTATTGATTCAATAGAAGCGATAACATTTCCAATCATAAGACAGCATTATAGAAATATCAGGCAATTCACATATCAGAGTGTTTGATAGCTGGGCTCGCCGCATTAATTTCTGTCACCTTTGCCAGGAACCCTTTATCCTCTTTTTAATACTGAAGGACACGTGGGAGTAGTTGCTGCCACTTTTATTGTTCAATAAAGTAGACAAAAGTTTCAATTAACAACCAAGGGGCCTCTAGGAAATTGTGAATGAGAATATATTTTACTCATTTTACTATATTTCTTTTTTCTAATGTGCCATTTGTGACTTCGAGGCTGTACTTCACTCGGCGCGTGCACACACATACACACACACACGCACATCCACAGTCCTCCCAATCCAGTTTGATTTATATTAAAACATTCCGCTGAGGAAAGCCAAAGGGGGCCAGTGAGAATGTTGAAAGAAAATTGAAGTAAGAAAAAAATTGAACTCAGGCAAGTGTAACGAGAGGGACAAAAACGTCTCCAGGTATGTAGCACTGTGAGACAGGAGGTTTACCAATTCCATGTCCCTACCTTTGAGCCTGAGACTGAAGTACCAAAAATCCTCTTCCACTGTATAACTGATACCTCTTCAAAAAGGAAATTATATATCTTGTATTATGTAATGTATTCACTTAGAATCTCATTCTTTTATTAAACATTTTATGGGGGTTCGAAACATTTATTAACTATATTTAAAACCAATAGTTAATGAACAGTAAATAAATTGATATCTATAAAGTGAAATTAAATATGTGACAATAGCATGATTTTTCTAGGTGCCATGTTTTTCCTCATTCCAACACGGCCTTTTCACCCTTTATGAATAGTCTCTTCCATAGTTCTATGCAGGCCAGGCACATTTTTGATGCCACACCTTCTTTATGCTATTCCTCTAAATCTTTCCTAATGTAAACAAGCACTGTCACCTTCCCGCCCTGCCCATCTGTCCACCTGCACTTCACGGACAATCTCCAGTCTACGTCCGTCATGCAGAGCTTCTTGACTATCCCTCGCTTCCCCCATCTTGGTTTGCACAGACAGTGATTCTTAATTTTTAAAACACACAGACCCCTTTGAGAATCTGACAAATTTATTATAAAATTTTGCATTTTCTTTTAAGAGTTCCTGTACTTAAACTTTTTGATAGACCATGAGATAAAGGCCTTTAGAAGAAAGCATTCATTGACTTTTACACAGGCTCAATATACAACTTGTCACTTACTTCAGCAGCTTGGCGATGTCTTTGCTATCCCTCACAGCTCAATGCTATGTAAAATGTAGATGCCAATGTCTCTTTATTATAATTATCTAATGCAGTCAGACCTCCATATCTATGGGTTGTACGTTAGTGGATTTAACAAAACGAGGATAGAAAATATTTGGGAAAAAGTTATGTCTGTATTGAACATGTGCACTATTTTCTTGTCATTATTCCCTAAATAATATCATACAGCAACTTATTTACATAGAATTTACATTGTATTAGGTATTATAAGTAATCTAGAGATGATTTAAACTATATGGAGGTATGTGCATAGGTTATATTCAAAAACTACCCCATTTTATACCTGGGACTTGAGTATCCAGGCATTTTGGTATTTGTGGGTGGTTCTGGAACCAATCCATCACAGACACCAAGGAGCTACTGTGTGTTAATAAAATTGTTAGATAAAAAGAAACAAAGCTAACCTATTAATATTAGTCCAACTCTAGAAATTTCTACCAGTGTATCTTAATCAATTAATCGGCCTTATTTTGATATGCTTATTCAAATATTAATGAGTGAAAGCAAATTTTCTTTTATTTAGTTTATATTTTTACATTTTGTTCTCAAATGTAATGAGAGTGGCATTGTCAGATATTTTGTGGAAATCCTGACCAGAAATATCTACTGACAAAGAAACTCATCTATTAGAACATGACTTGTGTAGTAGATACTCAGGAAGTCCTATTTTGTGGCTAATATGTGGCTAATTTTTCTTAGGCACTTACAAGCCAATCCCTTCATAACTATTCTATAACCATGTCTAGAATTAATCTTACTAGTCCATAATTTGTAGTAACTTCTTTGATCCTTACTTTGAAAATGGTAATGACATTTTCTCATGTCCTGTTTTTATGAATGATGAAAGCCATGCCTAAGAGAAAGCAAATTAATAATGCCATTGCATTTGAAAAATAGGAGTTTGATATTATTATCAATATCTAGAAATGAACTCTATGGACAAACACTGAAATTGTATCAAAGAAAATGGAACATAGTTCTTACTTTGCCAAATTTATATTAAATCATTATTTTGCCCTACTCACTGAGTTGGTGAAGATATTGTCCACAGTTTTTGAATTCTTTGTAACATTGTCTAACCTTCTTTCTCAGCGTGGTCAACGGGCCAGTACCATTGACATCATTTAAGAGTTTGTTAGAAATGCAGCATCATGGGTATGAACTGAGAAATTCTGCATCAGAGTTTAGATTTTATCAAGACACCCAGGAGACTCGTATCCTCATTATAGTTTTGAGAAGCAGGGTGTGGATGGCCTCTCTGTCTTGAAACCTGTTCCGTTTGGTCTAAGTACTCTTGTAGCCAATCACCTACCTGATCTCTGTTTTACCTGACCAACAATAATATCTGCACTATATAACTTGGTCTTGCTATTACCCAAACAATCAACATGAACAAATCATCCTACCAGATATAATCCTTTTAATTAATTTGACATCTGGCTCCCAGAAAAGCTCTTTTAACCTTTAGTATAATCAGAAGTTAAAAACCTGGTTATTCTTTGGAATTGCTTGACCAGTTTTCCACAAAGTAGTTCTTTCTCCAAAGGCTGGTTGTACTGCTTTAGCTGTTAAGAAAATCAGGCCATTTATCTGCAGGGTAAACCACAGAGGAAAAAAATGTCACTCAGTATGCTCAGTGTTTGGGGGTTATCTTAAAGGCAGATTAATCACAGAATTACAAGTGTTCAAAGGGGTCTTAACAAACTACTTCTTAATAATACTTTGTACACAGTTATATGTTAGTAAGTATTTATGGAAAACATTAGCAAGCTGAAAGGAATTTTGTGATATAGCGATATAGATAAGCCACAGTGTATCGGATGGAAAGACTGTGCAATCTTATCCCATTCAATAGAAATCATATAGACAAGGGCCGTTTTTCTTTATGGTCCATTCAGTTGACCTCTTCTAGTTCCACCAAGGAGAGAGCTTCTCCATCTCAGAGGCTTTGTCATGCAGGAGACGGACATTTCCCTCAGTCACAGTGCAGAAGCCAGACACCAGTTTCTTGAAACCAAACAAATATGCAATTTGTCAGTCTGCAGATAGAGTGTTTCTGCCTTCAGATTCAAAATGGTTTTCATTTATTCATGCAAAAAAGAAGCATTTCAGTTATAGTTGTAATATTTACTTATCTGCTTTCCTCATGATGGATAACAAATGTACCCAGAACCTCCATGCATCAAAAAGATGCCACTTCATAAAATGGCAATACAATTCCATGTTACAATAAAAACAGATACAATTCAAATGCCTCAAATAGTTCTAAAAGCAATTATGACATTTCAGAAGTAAACATTACTTATAGATTCATAACCACACATCAAAATTATTTCACTACGGTAAGTTAAGGAAGCATCTGCCACAATTTGTACATTTGAGTCTTTCTTATTTTTCATAGCCAAAAAAAAAAAAAAAAATGCTTCCAGCAAGTACTGCAGTCCAGAATGGAGGCAGTTTGCCATTTACCTAAGAGCACATCCCCTTTTTAAGTTGCGGCTCAACTCTTTTACTGTAATAAAGGTATAAAATTCACATTTTCATCCAAAGGAACGAGATCTGACCAGTACCATCTGCGGGGGAATAATATCTAAGATTAGCAGTCTTATTTCTTTGCCTAAAAGAATAGCAGAATAAGCTCCTTTTAAAGGCTGAAAAGAGTCATTCTTCATATCCTGTCCAGAATAATGCTGAATTATTTCTCAACTACAAGTAGTGTTTCATAAATCACAAAAAGAATAAATCTTATTAAATCAGTTGTAGACTACAGAAACCTAAATGCAAGGTCCATTCTCCAAAGGACAGTGCTGTCCTCATTGTTTTTTTGTCCTTTTACTTATTTAAGAGGGGGCAGCTTCTTTGAGACCTACTTAACTGAAAGAAGAACCTTTTTTTTTTTCTTTTTAGGTGGAGTCAAGTGGCAAATAACCATGTGGACAAATCCATCCACTAAATGTCTAAATACTATAACTTTTAGCATTTTATATGTATATGTATAATGGAGAGTGTATATATAATGCATAATGTGCAAATAAATAATTTTTACATTGAAATTTTGAAAAACCGTCATATTTATTACATGCATTTAGAAGATTAAAGGAACGATAACTTGATGTACTCTGCACATGTTGGAAAACAAAAAAAAATCTTACAATTAATATGAAGTAATAGACTAAAATCTATTCTTGAATAGTCAAAGTATTTTTTATATCTAGCTCTTAATCTGATGCAGTCCTATATTCACAAAACTTTAGTTTTATGTTTCAGGAAAAATAAACTCACTTTTGCATGTCATAGAACAAAATATGAATGCAAAAGTTATGGTTCTCTTAGCAGTGTGAACTTTGCACATTACAAATAACACATTCAACAAGGTGGATATTTTATAGTCTGCCTGGCGATGAAAAATTCAATATGCATATATTTATGTAGTGGGTAGATTTATAGCCAACACGCCCACTGCCACTTGGCCTCAGTTCACTTTCACATCCTTGAAAAGAACACATTTCACACATTTTAAAAAACATTTAGAAGATTTAAAAGCATTTGCCAATGTCACAAAGCAATAGCAAATGGTGTATGCATCTCTAATAAGTTAGCCTAGAAATATGGAATAGGGAATGTGCAATGGGGTGTTTTGTATTCTGAACTGAAAGGCTTTACAACTTTATTGACTCACATTGAGGGTGAGGACTGGCTTCAAAAATTTAGGGATGGGTGGATTTCATTTTGCTCCAATCTGACACTGATGTGGTGCCATTTGACCTGGATATGAGAAGTTCAGTTTTACTGAGGGTGTTCCGCCATAATAGGAAATGGGTTGCAAACATTTAAGGATCATTTTTCACAGCACACAGTATACTTTTACTCATTTTGAGAGGTAATACAAAATGTAACATAAGAGAGATCACTATTATAAAGGAGATTCACCACATATCTAAGTGGTACCAGCACACGGGAAAAGGTGGTGGGAGAGACGTTGACTTTGGGTCCCTTTACCCATGCTATCAGTGCTTTAGCCCTATGTCACTGTCCACTGCTTAGCGCTCTGTGATGTTCCCTGGTTCCATCTGTGGCCTGGAGAAAATGCTTTTTTTCATTAATATAGTCAACAAATATTTACTAAGCACCTTCTATGTTTTAGTCACTGAACTAGACTTTGAGGATGCAATTATGAACAGGCTGGACATACAAGGTCAAGGTTTGCATCACAATGAAGAATATACACAAGTAAACAGGCCCTTAGAATATGGGGTGGGAATGAATGCAGTGGCAGGAGAAGTGCGAGTTCTTATGAGGGCCAATTAAAGGGGCATGCAACATAAGCCTGGAGAGTCAGAGAAGGATTCCTTGAGGAAGTCACATTGAATCTGAGAACCAGAGGCTGAGTAGAATAGAAAGAGGCCAGATAAAAGAAGGAGAGCAAGAAGCATGTTCCTTGCAGAGTAGTTGGCATGTGCAAGAGTCAGAAGGTTCAGACAGAATATAGTCCAACTATAGGAAATGAAACAAATTCTGTAGGGCTGGAGTTGAATGTACAAAGGAAGAAAGTAAAAAGAGATCATGAAGGCGGGACAGAGAAGGACAAAATCAAAAAGAAATATGGAGTCTAAAATCGATCCTAAAAGTACTGAAGACATCACTAAGATAGGGGATTAAACAGTGTGGCAATATGTTCACTGTATTTTAATTAGTTCTACTTTGCTGCAATGTGAGGATTGAGTTGGTGAAAGACAAGATGAAAGGCAGAGGGGAGGCAATTTTAGTTACGCAAGAAAATATGATGGTGGCCTGTATAGAATAAAGGGGAAAAAAAGGAACAAATGAAGAAAGGAAGAAAGGATAAGCTATATTCTCAGCAAGTAATTTTGTGGCAAAAAAAGAGAATATTAAGCATTAATATGAGACACTATCTTAGTACCTTTGCCAAAAGGTCCCAGAAGTCATTAATGTTGTAAATATTAGAAATGGGACGGATCTCTGGAGTTCAGATTTCTTTGGGGACTTCTTTAAGTCATTCCAGCTGAGGCCATGTTGGTCTCTTCCCTTTACAAAATGTTCTTCTTTTACCACACCCTTTCTTATACTTTCTTTTCCTTTTTCATCTTCATTTTGATATGTGTCAATTAACATTGATAGCAAATATCCCGCACTATTTCAGGATAAAACATTATTTAGCTTTTCCAGAAGTCACTGGTACCGCAGCAGTTCACAGATGGTAAAATCTACTTTGGACTGGAAGTTTGGGAGAATTTTCATTCATTGAGTCCTAGCATGCACCAGGCTCTTTCTATACATTATCAAATTAAATAGTCACAATATTCCTATAAGGTTATTATTATCTACATTTTGTAAATAACAAGCAAGATACGAACTCTTGAGTAATTTAAGGTTGCAGGGTTATTACTGGGAGACAGAGGAAAAGAGAATAGCATGCCAACCTCTAAGCAAATTTGGTTTCTTTCCATACTAGTGAGATCCGGAGTTGTTTCATGAAAGCCCTGTGCTAGGCACTAGGCTTAAACCAGCCAAAAAATGAAGAGGGCATTTTAGGCAAGTAAAGAACGTAACTCAGAAAGGTAGAGATGGCAGTACTTATGGCATGTGCAAAGAACAGTGAGTAGAGCAATTTCTTTGGAAGCAGAGAATTATGTAGGGCAGCTCCTTCCAAATTTATGTCCTGAGGAGTACCCCTTCCAGTATGCAACATAGTAGTCAAACAATATAAAAAATGTTCACTGCTCAAATGTGTTTGGAAAAAACTCCCTTAAGTAAAGTTACTCAACTTTCTTTCTTGCTTATAATCTTATAATATTTAATATATTGCTGTGCATCTTGAATCTGCAATAAGAGGTATCCCCACACAGCATTTCCTACATGCATCTGTCCACAGAAAAAATTCTTCTTGGTTCTACAAAGCATGAATTGTGAAAATAATGCCTTCCCCCCACATATACACAAAGATAGGAGGACATGCAGATGGCCAATGTTAGGGTTGAGGGAGGATTTGACTGTTAAGGGATAATTAGAAGGTATTGCTTTGTGGTGATGGAAATGGAACACTTCAGTATCCTGTAAATTGTGGTAATTACGTACTATGGTTATGGGCAACGTTGTCACTGAGGAAAGCTGAGTGAAAGGTACATGAGAATTCTCTGTACTATTTTTACAATTTCTTGTCATTCTAAAATAAGTTTTTTAAAAAATAAAGAGAGAAGAAGAAAACAATTTGAAGGGCTACAAAAGTTTGTCATGAGCCTAGAGCAGGCAGCTCTAAGTTGCCTCTCCCAAGTTTTTCATGGGTTGGATAAACTGCCATTGCCTAAGGAGGCCAAGGCTCATTCCATGTTGCCCCGCTGCAGGAGAATTGAAAGAGGGACCCAGTGGATATATCTCGGAAAGACACCATGATTCTGACATTTTGTTCCAATCAATGATCTTGAGACTGATGATCTATTCTTGTTCATGCAACTCCTCTTTGCATCTGAATTAGGTTGGGTTCAGGGGAAGAGGGGCAGGCTGGAGCTTTCCCTAGTGATCCAAATTGCATAAAGAGAAGTGGAGAGATACTGAGGAACCTTACAGAGAGGTTGTGAGTGTTTCTAATACTTAATAGAAAATTATTGATGATGCCATGGAAATGAAGAACTTCCATTTTCTTGATGGATGTTGTGTCTATACATCACTCAAACTGAGTTAGCTTATTCACAAAACAGATTTTTATTAAAATTATTTAGTTCCAATAGCAACCAGATTACTTTACTTTTTGAACAAAGTACTATTTTTCTAAATTTGAGATTTTTTTTTTCTCTTCAAAATATTTCCTGTAGAGAAGCCAATAAAGAACTGGAAATCTGAAATTCTTCCTTTTTCTCTCTTAAATTTTCTAGCATTCTTAGTTTCTCTGGAACAGAAGCAAGAACACGAGGCTAGTCCCATGGGGAGATGCTCCAGTGCCATTCTAAGGGGCCACTGATTGTCTACCATGAGGGTAGGACCAGCTGAGTGCAAGTTTGTTTTGACACTTGAAAAGCACTCTCTTCTCCTTTTTGTTTTCCTGTTTTTTGTTTCTTTTTTCTTCCTCTGTAGGTCCAGTCTTATAAACTTTATAGTAAATTCCTTTCCATGAAGTTTGCACAAACTTCCAGTACAGTGGTAGAAATGCTAGCCTTCATAAATCTGAATTCTAATTTGCAGGAAATAATGTTCTTGTGTATTGCTCCCGTAATAATATAAATGCTAATCATTTGTTTAAACCATTCAATTCCTTTCTTTAGTGAAGAGTTCTACAGTGAGATTCCAGACGAATAATAGAAACACTAATTATTTTGATTAGCACTAAGGGGAGATTCTATTAAAAGTTCCTGAAAATAGTTGCTTCTTTAATTTTACATGTTTTTTGGCTTCTTTTGAGATGAAACTGAAGCTGTATTCCAGGATTTTACTTTTTATGCAAATAGTTTTACTCAAAATGCCCTTCTAAGTTCTTATTTTTAAATGGACCCTATGTGAGAGACTGAATCAATATCTATTGTGTATTTCAAATCTCCATAACTGTATTGAATAGACGGAACAGTCAAGTAGAGAAATTGATGAATATTACTTTGGGAGAAGGAGCTGGTATTATTTGAAAATTTGTTTGCTATGTATGTGTGATATGTGACTGCTTAAAATGCTTCAAATGAAAGCTTCAATGAGGTCAATCTCTTTTCAAAGTATTCAGGCTATTTTTTTTTTTTTTAATCTGCAGGCTAAGAGGATGTCTATACAAGGATGAATGTTCCGTGCCTAAACAGATCTAAAATAACACATTATTCTCTATTTTTAATAAAATATGAGCTGTTCAATGAAAATATAATTTAACCAGTATTGGGAAGCGGAGAGGGGGTGGGGATGAGAGAGGTGGAATAACTAATGGTAAATGGAATGGACTCTAGAATCGGGTAACCATGGATGGAATCCCAGCTCCACCACATTCTAGCTATATGACTCTGAACAGGCTTTGTAAAAATTCTCTAAGTTTCAGTTACCTTATCTGTTGTGAAGATCCAATGAGATAATTCACACCAAAAGAAAACCACATATTTGGGACATACGAAGTGATTAGAACTTGAATTACTCTTACTAGTTATGCTAATTAACTAGCTAAGCTATTACTAGTATTGTCATTTGCTGTTACTATTGTTATTATCTCCACTGCAACTGCTTTAACATTAAGCAAAGTCATCCAAGCAGAGTAGTGCTCTATCCATATTTTTTTAATTTTTTTGAGACAGAGTCTCACTCTGTCACCTGGCCCAGAGTGCAGTGGCATCATCATAGCTCACTGCAGCCTCCAACTCCTGGGCTCAAGCAATTCTCCTGCCTCAGCCTCCCGAGTAGCTGGGACTACGGGGGCGGGGGGGAGGGGCTACCACGCACAGCTAATTTTTCTTTTTCTTTTTTTCAAGTTTTTATTTTTTGTAGAGATGGGGTCTTGCTCTTGGTCAGGCTGGTCTTGAACTCCTGGACTCAAGCAATCCTCCCGCCACAGCCTCCCAAAGTGCTAAGGATTACAGGTGTGAGCTACCATGCCCAGCCTCTATTCACCATTTTATTTCTAATTGTCAAGCACTTCTTTTGGTTTTACCAATTTTTATATAATCCATAAAATAAAAATCATTGCATGCCTACTGGATATCAGGCTTTCTGATGGGAACAACATTTACAAAGACACACCTCTCTCACAGGAGGGGGAACAGCCATTTAGACAAACAGCACGTTGTGAAAAGTGTGGTAACTGAAGCATCTGCTGGGATAAGGAGGTGAGGAAGTGGTAGCTCTGTCTGTGGTGACAAGGAAGAATTCCCACTGGAAATGACATGTAAAGTAATCCTTGAAAAATGATGATGGGACATTTCCTAGACACAAAAGAGGGAACGGGAATCCAAGCAGGGGGAACAGTATATGCAAAAGCCATGAGGTTTAATAAAGCTGACTTGGTTTAAAGTATTCTTTATTGTTGTTAATTATGGCTGGAACAAACATGCAAGAACAGAAAACAGCAGCATATGTAGTTGGAGAATTAAGTAAGGACCAGGTTATGCAAAGATTTGTGGGTCATGATGAATGGCTTAGCTTTATTCAATAAAAATACAAAGCAGTTGAAAAACTACAAGTGGACCAGTGATGACTATGGACAGTCCTACAGAGAATAGGTTGAAAAACGTGTGTTGGGAACAGTACTTAAAGCGGAGGAGAAAAAAAAATCTATGAGGCTATGGCAAGAATCCTGGTAAAAGACAAAGAAGAGACTAACAGTGGAATGAAAGGGTAAGACATGAGGAAAAAACCCCTAGAGGATAATATGAAAAGGTCTTGGTGATTGACTTGGCATGAGGGGTTTGGGAGCTTAAGCGATGGAATGGGCAGTCTAGTCTGGTTAGTCTGGGGGAGAAGGAGGAGGAAGGATCTGATTCCATAGCTCCTGTGTGAGTGCACAAGGAACTCTGAGGGGCTGAGCCCTCCATTTGCTGAGGCTCAGTAGGGTTCTGGCTGTAGGTTTTGGGGCTTAGAGAAGAGGTCAGGACCAGAGATGTAGCTCTGAGATACACAAGAAGTAGACAGAACTCCACTGGGAAAGAATGGAGTGTAGGAAAGAAGGAAGAATGAGGTTGATATTGCCGGTAACACTAAAGTGGATAATGTAAAGAAAGCTGAGGCATCCTTGAAAGTTGGCAAAGATTAAGCCAGGAGAGAGTTTCTTGATAAAGAGAGTGGTCAGCGGAATCCAACTCCACAGGGAGGTCAGTAAGGTGAGGTGTAAACTACATCTATTAAACTGGCAATTAGTGTGACCTCGATGAAGATAGTTTCAATGAAGGACAGCAAGCAAAATCCAGATTGTGACATTTAACGAGTGAATGAAGGGGGCTGAGAACGTTGTCAACTCCCGTATGTCAAGTTATAATTCAGGGTCAAGAATGGTACTAACAGAGCTAATGCGTTATACCTCAGCCACACGTCTGATGTAGCAAGTGCTCTGCTAGATCCTAGCTCATTTATCTCATTGGTCATCATAGCAGCAAATTGTCAACCACAGCAGAGCTTTGCTGTATCCTCTGTTATTAAGGAGGGCTGAGGGCTAGAGAATAAAGATAAATGTTCTGACTTCCAATATCAAAAAAATATTTGAGTCTCTGGTTACTTGACTATCAGCTATCAGCTTGAAAATGGTTGACCTACAGCCACAATCCCAGTCGAAATGTTCACATCTGAAGAAAGTTTGTGGTTCCAACTTTCCAAACTGTTCTGTTGGACTAGAAGAGTAAAGTACATTATCTCCTGCTATTTCATTTTTATTAAAACTGTTTGAACTTGGAAATGAGGCCTGATGGTCCCATTTTCAGAAGGCTGAAGGTCACTGGGTGTTTCTGTTCAAAAAGAGAAAACAATGTGTAACCCCTCTGGCACCATAATCGAAAGAAATAGTGTAGTGATTACAGCCCTGCGCTGAGCTGGCGGCTGCTACAAATACTGGAACCGAATTTGATAGGATCCTGTATTACCTTATAACAGAGTATCATTCCTTACAGTTCCAAGGTCAATGTCTCTTTCTCAAATAACATTTCGGACCTATAATTGTTCATCTACATGCCAGCAATTATGGGGGAATTGATCAGCCAGTAATTAATGCCATGCTATTACACTTTTTAATTTGTAGATTATGCAGCTGCAAGCGTTCTCACATTTTTAATTTGTATATTATACAGCCACAAATGTTTACAATGCCCTTTTTAATCTCCTTACACTACCACTGCCATTATTCACTATAGATTAATGATACCCCGGATGCTGGGGTTTATTTCATTTACCACGCTTACCAGGAGAGCAGTTAACATTACTGTGCTCTATTACTTAATGTCTTACTGCAGCTGCTAGTGAGCATTGGTTACCCTTTAAAATATTACCAGCCAGTTATTTTTTTCTTTAGTTCTCTTGTCACCAACAATATGACTCCGTGGTAATATTATACTTTATTTCCAAATTTCTTTCAACTGGTTTTACCAGAGTTATTGAAATAATTCACTTTAAATAACACAAATGACCTCAGTCCCTCCTTACCTCCCCTTGTCTATTTAAAAGCTTATTTGGGGTTATGTGACTAATGCAAAACTTCTTTCTTTTTTTTTTTTTTTCCCTCCACCTATATTTTTCCCCATACCAGAAAGCCAGATGAATTATAAAGGAAATTTCAAACAGTACTAGACTCCTTTTTAATTAGCCAGATATAGGTACTCTCAATATTGATCGGGCATAAGTCATCTTAATATTTTAAGGTGATGCAGATGCTTCTGGCTGGAGTTATTATGGAGCATACATCTCCCTTAGTTTCCCTTAAGGTGATCTGCAGTTTCAAGGGGAGGGTTGTATCTGTCTCCTTGATGAGGCATTGCAACACTTTTAATGGTGGCACCACTCTAAGCCAAGAAAATGTGCAACATCCACATCACAGCAGAATTCTATGAAACAGATCATGTGTAAAATACTCTATTAGTTAGTGGACAGGATACACAGAAGTAAAAGAGCATCTATTATCAAAGCATTTATTTTTTTCTATGTAGTGTGATAAAAAAATATGTAAAATTTCATTCTTCAGTGCCAAAAGGCTCAATGTTATGATTGGGAGAAAAAAGGAAAAAGTTGTCCCAATAACCTAGATTTTCTTCTCTAAAATTTTATCCCACTAAAAACATAGAGAAATGGTTTATGTATTTTCTCTATTGACCTATAATTTTCAAAGGGCCAATCGATGCTTATTCTCTCAATCAAATCTTCACTCAGCGATTATTAAGAACTAACATAAGAGGTTGTAAAATTAAAGGACTCAGCAATCAATCTGACTCTTCTGCTGAAGGAGTCATGACAGATGTGTCTCAGAAATCACCAAAGTCTCGAATCAACATGATAAAACAAAGACAGGAAATGCAAGTTAATATAAACCAGTGAGTAGTGTGAAGGAGGGTATTTGCAGGTTGAAAGAGAAGAGGTACTTCTGTACAATACAAGGAATTGCTTTTGAACTTCAGATCCTATAAAGACAAAGAAGTGCATACAACACACTAAGGCCGGGAACCTGCGCCCCAGGGACTTGGATAAGAGCAGAGAGAGTGCAAAGCTGCAGAGGCCTAACGTGCCCTGACACTGTCTCCCTGGGTAGAACAATGTAGACGTGCATTTCAGCCAGAGGGTTGTTGGTGTCTCTGGCCCCACTGTGGGATGAAAAAATAAAATGAGAGAGATCCTTTGCTTTACCTCATTTGCAGAGATAAACAAAAAGGGAGTTCTCTGTTGGTGAGAGCTCTAAAAGGGAAGAAGCATTTGGCAGGGTTCCTCCAGGAAAGCCAAGGGAGAGAAAGGCTGAGGAGTATTCTCAGTAATCCAGCACCCATAAGGAAGGTCTCTGTTAAAACAGGGGTATTTCCTCCATTTTTTGAGACACTTAGATGAAGTATTTCTCAGCTCAAAGGATCTTCCCTCGTAAGAATGGTTTCTCAAACTCACCAAAGAATTATCTAAGGAACTGGTAGGTAATTAAATATTCATGTACTTATAATAAAATAATAATAATGAGGAAAATGATTTTGCTTTTTTTCATGTAAAATCTGTTTGATTTGTGGAACTGTCTTTCATCCTAATATGATTTTCTTTCTGTTTTTAGCATTAAAATACTATGTATTTTATGAAAAAGGAACTACAGTGCCAATAACTTTAGAAGCACTTTTGAATTATACAGCACTTTCAAATATTTTTCAATATATTTTTACACATATTCACAAAAATAGTACTTACAGAGATAAAGAAGAGTTTTTTTTTTTATTTTTTCTAAACAAAGTAGTAGGAAGATTTCATGGAGTAGGTAAGATGGGTGTTTTCTTTTTCTTTTTTTTTTTTTTTTTTTTTTAAGTTAAATCTTAAAAAACAGAAAGAGGCAGGTATCTAGAAGCAAAGAAGAACATTCTAGGCAGCATTAACCTAATGAGCAAAGGTGGAAAGGGCTTTGCATACTTAGGAGAGAGTAAGTATCCCAGCCTGGCTCTAACAGAGGGGCTTTGGAGAAATGAAATGAGAGGTAAAATGGCAAGATTAGATAATGCCAAGTTGTGGATTACTCCGAGTTGTCAGGACGAGAATTCTGAACTTTATTTTTTTAAGACTCTAAAGGATTGATTGTTATGCAGGGATACAAACCTCTAAAACCCAAACTGGCAAAGGAGGAGAAAGGGAACTTCATTTTTCCTTCCTTTCCTCCTTCCTTTCTTTGCATGAATGTGTCTAATGCCACACAAATAAGATGCACTGTGGCTCAGCAAACCAGCTCTGAAACTTCCTTAGACAGGAAGCCCCGTTTCTTCAATCTCTGGCATGAACTGAGTAGGTTTCTAGAGTGTCCCCAACAATACAGAGTGCCAAATGGGGAGAACAAAAAAAGGTCCTAATGGACTACTATAATGCCCCCGAAAATAGAGCCACCTGATGAGGCTTTCCAGTCCATTTCAGAGATAACCTACTTTGGAATTAAGTGATATAAATTGTATTCCTAAAATTGCACTCTGTTCAGGATGTCCTCTTACTATCACCATTATCCTATCCATCCTGCCGTCCCTTACGCCTCTCAGATTGATCTGAGATTCACGACTCCAAATTCGCTGGCTCCTTTTTGTGACAGTCAAAGGAAATTAGTCCCTGGCAAAGCCAAACACTGGGAAGTCTCATTCAATACAGATTGGGAGACACAGGTCACCATTTTGTCACTGAAATTAGTTTATGGAGAAAGGTTTTTTACCCATTCAACTTTCAGCTTCTCTGGTTTGAACATGTGAAGTTTTCAATTATGATTCATACTAAGAATGGGATTTTTGGAACATCCCTGAGCCCCTTAAATTGGTTTCCTTCTCACCCTCTCCCATCACCTCCTTTCCTATTGAGATTAAAGAATGTATAAAATACAACCTGCTATTGCCAGGAGGGATTACTGCTATATATTATCACTCACAGCTCATTAACCTCAAAGCCCTGCTAACTAAGAAAATCCTCTCTAATGAGGTTTCCCTTGACTGCACTAAAGAACAAAAGGTCTAAAAGTTTTCCCTATTACCAATGTTCCTCAAATTATTGCACTGTAATTAAAATGTAACTCTGAGGCCAACGAAGAAGGAAAAAAAAAAAACTTTAAATTAGACCTTGTAGAGAACTTCTGCTTTGTCCTTCAGTAGCAACTAAACCATAGGAAACCATTTAGTTTGAGGGAGATGATTTTTTCTCAGAACATTTGGATCGTCTGTCCCTACATCACTCAAGACAGGTAGGCATGGATCTAGATGATTCGGACTTAAATACTTCTGTAATACAGGAAGTAAAAGTGAATTTCTCACTTCGGTGATTTAAACATACTTTTTATCTTGCTACAATAATCCCTTAGATAATAGCACAAGTCTATTTTTCTTGGCTGAGAGAGACCTAGTAACTAGAATTGGGATTAGTAAATTGATGGGTCCTAATGTATTTCTTATTCAGAGCCCTGGAGTCAGGGTTATTTGTATGGTTGTATCCCAGGAATCTTAAGGAGTGGAGATATAGATAAAACAAACAGAAGGAACTGCATTCCCAGGAGAAATTTATAATCTGGTGAAGTAGCTAGAATTAACTATCCTCACCTCTGAGCTCTGAGTTTTTAAATGCCCAAAATGCAAATAATAATTACCTCTTTTAGCTTCCTTGGAAGCCTGATTTATGTGTGTAGCATGCCCTCAGAGAAACAGACTAAACAGTTAGGGACTCTTAGTCTGGAAAATGAAGGCTGGGAAGGGAATACAACTACTACTTCTAAAATGGTGAAGGGACCAGAGTGAGGGAATACAACCTTGACCACTGAATCCTGGAAGACTAATTAACAATCTTAGGTCTTCTTGAAGCTCAAACAATTTAAGTTTAAGACATTAAAAATAAATCTTATTCCACACAGGAAGAGTAAACACGTGGCATTCGGCAAGCAAAAATCATTGCAATTTGAAAGGAAAGAAGACTTCTAAATTTGGATCATACTTTCATAATAAGTTCCTGAAAGGTACTGAGATAGTTAGGACACATCCCTGATCTTTGCATTCAGATCAAGAAGAAAAACTTATGGACAATCCCACAGTGCAGCAATAAAACTCTGGGTTATCAATAATGCTGGATTTATTCATGATTTGTTTTCATGTTTTCCTTGAAATTGCAGAAATGGTCTGCTGAGAGATAATGTGAAAGCAATACAGTAGGAGATATCCTCACTCTGTGCCCATGATGGGAACAGGAAAAAATTAAAATAGGTGGTGGATATGCTAAATAGTGATCACTAAACGACTGCCTTCATATTGACAGTTTCTTTAATTTAAAAAAAAAAATTCAAAGTACAAATAGATACATTGTGCTATTTGCACTATAATGAAAATTAAAACACACCCTTCCCTACTGTCAAAGAGCTTAAAATTCATTGCATTTTGTGAAAAACAAATGGATTGTGATCCCAAAGGCATCCATTCTAATCTTAGTTCTAGCACTAATCTATATTAATATAAGAAACTGATTTACCCATCCTGGGATAAAATGTCTTCATGCTATATTAGACATAATAATATCCATCTTCCTATACCACTAGGTAATTTTAAATATTAAATATAATAAACACTATAAAAGTACTTTGAAAAGTAAACCACATTCTTAAAACACTATACAACTGCAAATTTTTTTAATAGTGACATTATCATAATTCAGAAAATTTCATTTTTCTTTACCTTTGCAGGTATCTTATTTAAAAGCAAAAACTACAAAAAGCACAAAAGCTTCTTGTGCCATCTTTACACTTTTGACAAATTGAGTAAATGTTTATGGCCAAATTGGTCTTGAAATTCTAGGAACCACAGAGTCATTGGTTAGAATATCTTGGGTAAATCCAAGGTTTATGAAGAAGGTGTAAGTAACTCTCTAAGTAGAACGAATTGAATAACTTATTAGGTATAATATATTCAGAACTGCCATTTTGGCATTGAAGCCCTGGTGCATGGTCTGAATACTAGGGATTTGATGGGATGGGGCTTCTCCATCAGGAATGGAAAGTGTGTCTTCACTAGAGTCCCAGGACTGTAAATGGGGTGATCCTGTGATGGCAATCACGGTTTCTGCTCTAAAATGGTTTTTCATTTTCTGTACAAACAACCAGCCACCAGCAAATGATTAGAATCCAATACAAGAAATTATGTAATTGAATGCCAGTTTTTGTAAAGCAAATTTTAATGAATTAGAAAAGAAAGAAATGATGAGATTTAATCATTTGTGATAGAGAGTGGTAGAGAGAGCTAGCTGACCTCCAAATATATTTTTCCCCTGCTCCTGTTCTTCCTTCCATAGTGAAGACTTGTGGCTGGAAAAACATGTTCAGCTAGGGATATTTCCCAGCTCCCTTGCATCTGAGGGTGGCTATGTGAAAGAAGGAAGCCTTTCCAGACTCTGACACCACCCATTGCCTGACATTTAGCACAGGACTCCCAAGTCAATTGTGGAGGGAAGCATGAAGAAGTGTGTGGATCCTTGCCCTCTGCATCAGAGACCAGAGGAAGCCACCACAGACAAAAATCCCTGGATGAGTCTCCTACCTTGAAAGTGATTGTTTATTAGATAGAATCCCCTCCTCCCCCCCAAAAAAAAATATTCCAAAGAGTTAATTTCCACAGAGCAACAAAATATGATTCAATTTACAAATGAATGGTTTTAGGGAATTATTTCTTTTACAAAATGAAGGTACAGCTGCAGGGATTATCATGATTTAGACAGTAAGTAAGAAACTAGGCTCAATCCAGAACCTAATTTTTTTCACAGCCTTCTGCATAGCATGTCAGGAGAAAACTCTCAGTTAGCATAATGGCTTCTGTTTTAAGTACTGACAGACCCCCTCTTAAATTTGACTTCAGCACACCTCTGAAAGCTTCTTCGAGTCCTGAGGAGAGGAGTAAGATAGTTACTGAATGAATACTTTGGGGGAAAATCCAATGGAAAAAAGGCAGAGACTTAGAAAGAGACAAAGAAATAAAGCACAAAATCTGAATGAAACATTGTACAATTTTTCTGGTGTGGGTTGGGGGTGGGAGTTAATTTTAAAAACAGGTTTTCTGAGACAAAGAGTGCTTCTCCTCCATTCCTTGACTATCGCTGAGAGGGAATCATAGTGGTAGGTCCCAATCTTTTTTGTGTAGGATCCCAGAAGCACTTCATGTCCCCAGTTAACCTCACAAAGCCAGCTCCCACTAGGACTGACCTACTATTTAGTATTGAAGGAGCCCTTGATAGTCCCAGAGAGCATCCTAATTGCTTGATCATAAATAGCCCCAGGGATAATAATTAATAAAATATTGATTAAAAAACAAATTGGATATACATATTTACATCTGTGCATACACATAACATATATGCTATACATAATATTTCTTCGCATTTAACAATTTTTTTTGGTATTGCTCATAACACCTAAATGCAAGCCATGCTGTATTGTGGATGTAGTACCTGGGAACTCACACATACAGAGACGTATTGATACATTAGTAATTGAGCATATTTAATCTCCAGAAAACTACTATAACTTGGCATCACATGTTGAGTTTCTTACCAGTAGGAACCAATTGCTATTATTTTTCTCTCTGTTAAATATCTGCTCAGGTCAGCCCTTCCACCACGGCAGCCGTCGGAGATTCCAGCCCTGGCTCTATGGGCACTACCCCATGGCCGTGGGCCTCAACAAGGGCCACAAGGTGACCAAGAAGGTGAGGAAGCCGAGGAACAGCCGCCAACGGTGCCTCACCAAACACGCCAAGTTCGTGGGTGAGAGGTGTGGCTTCCCCAGCGTAGGAGCCGCGTGCCACTGAGTTGCTCAAGGTCTCCAAGGACAGACAGGCCCTGGAGTTCAGCAAGAAAAGGGCGGGGGGCGGGGCGGACACGCATCCGGGCTAAGAGGAAGTGGGAGGAGCTGAGCAAGGTCCTGGCCGCCATGAGGAAAGCAGCTGCCAAGAGGGACTGAGCCCCTCCCCTTTGTGCACAATAAAACTTGATACACACACACAAAATGTTTTCCCAGTGGCACAAAAAGGTGTGAAAGCAAGTGTTGGGGGAAACTACGAAGACCTCCCCGAAGTCCTCTGTGATTTCATACAGTCACCCATGGAAGGGGCAGATATTTCAGCGTTTATCTGCAGCAAAGCTGGGGTTAGTCTCAGGAGAGCAAATATTTGTGGTAATCTCAAATTCATTCAGCTCAGCGTGTTACAAATGGCTCTATTCTTTCGGCTCCTGGCAAAGTGAAAGGCTAAATGTTTTCATGAAGAGCAAATGCAATATTCTCAAATAAAATTAGAATTTTTTCACTCACCCACACACACAAACACACACACACACACACACAATTAGAATCCATTTTCTTTTCGTGCATTTTTCCATTAAAGAGCAAAGGAAACTATAAGCATCTGTGAAGGACACTACTGATCATGTGATGTGAGACCTTAAAATAAAATTCACATTCACCTTTACTCCAACAGACACATGGTTCCTTCTTTTCTATAAACCTCAAGGGTTTATTAGTGTTGCTATCTTCTAAAACGTGGCAATGATATAGAAATCTCTCCCACACATCAATCTACCTCACAGCATCTTTGTAACTTTGAAATTAGATATAACAGATGTGAAACCTTCTCACGTTTTAGTCTTAGAATCAGCACTGTATGCCTGGTTGCTTTTAGCTCCGGTAAAGAATATGGACTGCAATAAACCAAGTTTTAGAAATCTCAGCTAGTGATTTATGGGAATGAAGCATGTAAATGTATATGAAAGAGGTAAAGTTATTTAATTTATAAAATATGCCTACATTCCATGATTTAATACACATGTATTATCTCAGTAACTGTTGTTCAAGAGTCCAGGAAGAGATAACCTGAGCACTTGGCTTTAGGCTCTCTAATAGTTGGTAATTGAGGCCGGGCCAGGGGCTGGGTTGGGGGGTCTCGTCTGGAGGCTCAAGTGAAGAAGGATCTGTTTCCAAGCTCACTGACCTGTTTGTTGGGAAGATTTGGTTCCTTATGGGTTGTTGGACTGAGGGCTTCAGTTCAAAGCTGGCTATTGGCCAGAGGCTAACTCCAATTCTTTGCCATGTGGGCTTCTACTACATGACAACTTTGCTTCTTCAAAGCCAACAAGAAAGAAAATCTACCAATAAAATGGAAGTCACAGTCTTATATAACTGAATCACAAAAGTGATATCATATCACTTTTACAAAAATCTACTCTTTACAAGAAAATCACCATGTGTAGCCCAGACTCAAGGGGAGATCACACAGGACATGAATACCTGGAATACCTAGAGTCAGATATCATTCAAAGACATAGCAGAAGCTTCCAGGAGTAAATATTTGGTTTTCTGTAATAATATCGGATTTTTCTTTTTAAAATTCATTTGCTACTAAAATTCAACAGATACAATATTATGTTTACTTTGAAACAAATGTAAATTTGTAACTACAGATTTTTTCCTGTATTCAAATTTTAAAATCATGTTTTCTATATGTAACAATAAATCAAATCATTTTAATAGATTCGCCAGCAAAATAGCCACAGAGCTATAGGCTATAAGGAAATGTAGACACATATGACAATGTGCCCATACTCTATTGAGTTATAATTGAGAAGAAAATTGAATTTTTATGTCTTTTAAAAGTTAAATAATGCAATAAGATGCTTAAAAATTCTAAGGCTTTGAAAGATAAATTGAACAAAAAAATGTAACAGAGATATTAAATGATGTGATTTCAGAATTGGGACAAATCCTTATGGGGTGGAATGGTCCATGAAACTCCATGGAAGTAGGGGGACTATAAAGCTAGATCAATCGACAAGGCTGTGTAGTGTTTTAAAATGAGAAGAGAAGAGAGAATATTCCAGATAGAATGTGTAATATGAGCAAAAGCAGCCAAGGGCAAGGATGTGCACATCCTAGGGAGAGAGTGAAAGGGACATTTGGACTGTAGCAGGGGGTTCATTAAAAGGAGTAGTAAGGGGTAAAATAGAAAGTTGGCATAAGTCCATATTGCGAAAAATCTGTCTACAGAATTTGGACTTAATTCCTCCAACATTGTAGAAAAATCAAAGGCTTGAATGGATAGTACTCTGTAGGGTTAACTGTTATTCGAGTCAGAATAAGAAGGTTTACCTATAGGAGAGGCATGGTATAGTGTTGAGAAAGATGCCTTTTGGTATCAAGTTGATTTAAGAACAAGAAATGTCTCTGCCATTTAGTGTATATGTGGCACTGGAAAAATAAGTAATTTTTAGAAACCTCACTTTGCTCATCTGCAAAATAGGGGGCAATACTAAAATCTACCTTGTCGATGTGAATATTAAGTTATATTTTATAATGCTAGAAAAATATCTGAATAGAGTTAGTTCTCAATAAGGGTTACCTCTTATCACCAACATCATCATTGTCATTATTAATATCATTTTAAATACGTAGAGTGAGACATTAAAGAGGTAGACAACTAAATAATTAGATATTAGGCAGGCAAAAGTCAGTTTTGCATATATTAGAACTCAGATGTTAATAATCTAAATAGAAATGAAAAAATGACTCCTGAATCCAATTTTATCTTTTTTTTTAAAGTGGAAAGAATGTGCACTCAGTTCTAGACAGAACTTGGTTTAAGTTCTAGCTCTGCTTCTTTTCAGCGGTGTGGCCCTGGGCAGGATATCTCAGCTAACTCACGCATTACTCAGTTCTTTCCCAGTTCACCCAAGTGACTATGCCCCATAATACTGAGAAAAGTATTGTTCATTGGACTAGGCGGGTAGACTATTTTAATTTCAGAAAAATCTGCATCTTTCTCAAAATTAATGGAAGCATGTATCCCTTGATATGTTCATATCTTGTTATATAAGAAAACATTCATTGTGATTTGAGAGTGTAACCATTTTTTGTTTCATTGTACATATTGTTTTCTTATATATTTTCCATTTTCTTTTTTTCTCTCCTTTTCTTTGTGCTTCATCCTGAAGTTAACGAGACGCTCAAAATGTCTTAAAGCAGGTTGACCATGTTCCTTTTATGGCTCCTTGAGCTAAATGTGTTTTGATGTGTACCTTTAGGAATTGGAGCTGAGAAAAGGGTCGTTCATTCAGTAGAGCAGATAGAGAAATAAAAATGAAAGAGGGTGAGAAGGGCAAGATGATTTTACTTGATTAAAAAAAGTTACTGACTCATGAAT
Source organism: Indri indri (assembly GCA_004363605.1). NCBI lineage: Eukaryota > Metazoa > Chordata > Mammalia > Primates > Indriidae > Indri > Indri indri. The sequence continues at coordinate 15,191 of RJWJ010002018.1, read as the reverse complement.
ATTTGGTGAGAGTGGACTTTTTCTGTTAGTATGTTTTTGTGGCTGGAGATAGAATAAAAAATTATAATTCAAAGCCAGAAGCAACCTTGAAAACAGAGCCACTTCTCTGGCATCTCCTGTAGCCTGTGTACCATAAAAATAAGGGTCACACTCTGAAGCTTCACAGGATGTGGATGTTCCTACAATTTGAGGACAAGGGAGGTTTTCAAATGGCACTTCTGTTATAGCTAATTTGGGAAGATATTAGTGAGGAGACACTAAAACACCTTTGCTTTATATACCATCTTTTACCAAAAGTCTTAGATATATTGATGAGTTTCTGATTCCCTCTATTGGCATCACTGAATAATAACTATAATGTTCAATATAGTAATGATGAAAAAATATTTATTTAAGTTTGGTATTTTGAACTATTTGAAAATAGTTTTCCAGATACAAGCAGGTGAGCGTTAGTCTTCCTGCAGGCTCTCCTTCTTTAGCACTACTGGAAAACGTTTTTCCTGCGTAAAGTTTATCCCACCATTGTCCATTGGGCGTCTGGAATGTGAGGGCATCTTACAACTTATCAGGGAAAAGAAAATTGTCAAGACTACTAAAAAAATGTATATTTACCAAGTACCTTATCATAAGTATGTGACAGAAATCTCAACATATAGAATTCAGAAGGTAAATCAAGGGAATCTGTACTCTCGGCTTGATATGGAAACTTCTTCAAGTCTATGGGATTCTGCTATAGATTTTTCCATGACTCTCCTGGTTATGTATCTGACTAAGTCTGTCCTTAAGGCTAAATTTGTCTTCTTTCCTTCATTTCTATTTACTATAAAACTTTTACCCAAGATCATATTTTATTGAGCTTCTTACCTGTGTCTGGAAACTGACCTGATAAATTTATCCTTTGGTTTACCATTTGGTTCTGGTTTTTCTAATCTAATCAGGTGTTCTCAAGTGTCTCAAGTCATTTTGTGGGATATAACAAGAGGGGGAAAATGTGAATAATTTCAGGCAGAAAAAACATCAGGAGCCAACGAACGGATGACGGGATAAGTTGATGTAATCTAAAGGCAACTCACCTGGTTTGAAATGAATAAAGACAGAAGTACTGAGAGCATCATCATCATCATTTTTATTATCTCTCACTATGTCCATATTATAATGGTATGTGGTAGTGAGTTGATTAATCTTAGAATATTCAGTATGACTTAGTATTCTTGAATTTGTTCAAAGACTAGAAATAGGACATGACAGCATTCTTTTTATAAGTAAAAAAAAACACCAAGTCATGCCACTACTTTTTCTGTACTTCCAGATAGCACCCTGTTATATCTGAGTCATTGACAGTGCTCCTTTCCAAGGGGGTGTCTTAGCAGCCTATCTATTCAAAATGGTATGGTGTGATATCAATTGAAAATTCCAAACAGACTTTGGTGGTCGTTTGTTATCTGGGCATTGAATGTACATTTTTGCTGATAGAATTCTCTCAGGAAACCAGGATTGGGACCTCAGTCCCAAAGGAAATAACTGAATAGACTTCCAAAGATTAAGGGTTGGTGTATCAAAAACATACATGAGAAGGAACCCCACCCATGAAAATGGAAATAGTTTTTGAACAAAGCAAAATATTCTGTTTATGCCACCATATAAAATTATGCTACCAAAACCAGGAAAGTTTTAAAGTTTCCTAGAGCAAGGTCTTGAAATCAGCAGATAAATGGCTTTTTAAATTTTTGTTTTTATTTCAACATATTATGGGGGTTCAAATGTTTGGGTTATGTATATTACTTTTGCCCCACCCGAGTCAGAGCTTCAAGTGTGTCCAGCCCTCAGCCAGTGTGCACCGCACCCATTAGATGTGCTTATACCCATCCCCTCCCCCATCTGCCCAACACCTGATGAATGTTATTATTATATGTGCACTTAAGTGTTGATCAGTTAATGCCAATTTGATGGTGAATACATGTGGTGCTTGTTTTTTTCATTCTTGTGATACTTTGCTTAGTAGAAAGGGTTCCAGTTCTATCCAGGATAATACAAAAGGTGCTATATCGCCATTGTTTCTTGTGGCTGAGTAGAACTCCATGGCATGAGAAAAGGCTTCCTTAAAGAAAAGAATAAGTAATATTATTTTTTTCCACCAACATCAATGATTCTGGAAAATTTATTGCAAAAATATTGACACCGTGTCCTGTCCCTAAATTTATGAGCCCCATTGATTTCTTCCTTTTGGTCAGTGCATTCAAACTTAAATGGAAACTAACACAGTCTTTTCCAACTCCAAATCAATTTTTCATTTTTTTCATCTGATTGGCAAATGTATTGATTTCCAAGTCACTATCAGGAGAAACTGTTCACAGGGTGAAAGGATTAGTTCTGTGTGTGAGAATATCCTGAACTCAAGTGCAATAAAGAATTCATGGAGGCTGGGGGCGGTGGCTCACGCCTGTAATCCTAGCACTCTGGGAGGCCGAGGCGGGCGGATCGTTTGAGCTCAGGAGTTCGAGACCAGCCTGAGCAAGAGCGAGACCCCGTCTCTACTAAAAAAATATAAAGAAATTAGCTGGACAACTTAAAAAAATATATATATATGTATATATATATATATAAATTAGCTGGGCATGGTGGTGCATGCCTGTAGTCCCAGTTACTCGGGAGGCTGAGGCAGAAGAATTGCTTGAGTCCAGGAGTTTGAGGTTGCTATGAGGTAGGCTGATACCATGGCACTCACTCTAGCCTGGGCAACAGAGCCAGACTCTGTCTCAAAAATAAATAAATAAAAAAGAATTCATGGAAGCTTTCCATTCTCCAAGGTTGACAATGCAAATTAGGCTAAGAAAATATTCAATTCTGAAAGAATCACTTGAGCGTGTTTTACAAGGGTCAGCAAGCTAAAGGGCCAGATAGTAAATATGCAAATATGGTTTTGTGGGCCATCTGGCCTCGGTCTCAACTACTCAACTCTGATGTAGTAGTACAAAAGCAGCCATAGACCATTGGTAAACAAATGAACATGGCCTTGTTCCAAAAAATCTTTATTTATGGACATTGAAATTTTAGTTTCACATAATTTTCAAGTTTTGTGAAATATTCATCTTCTTTAAAATTTTTTAATCATCTAAAATGTAAAAAAAAATTTTTAGCTTGTGAGCTATATGAAAACAGCAAGCAGATTTGACTTGTGGGCATAGTTTGCCAACCCCTGCTATATTTTAATGCAATACTTTTTTTATTTTTTTGTTTTTTACTTTTTGAAATCTTATTTTTTGAAATTTTGAGAAATTAAAATGTTCTTACTGTAGCTTTGTGGCAACTGCAAAAACAAAAGCCAATTTGAATATATTATATAATAGAAGGTAAGAAGTATGCCTATGCACAAAAGCAGCTTTCATGGGTAAAAATGAAGGTAAGAATCAGAATCCTGACCCTCACTAGTGTCAGGATTTAATGCAACAAAAGGATTTAATGCAACGAATCCCATCTTCAGACAAGTACTGAGATTACATAGACTTCTTCCAAATACCATGGTCATAGTAGCTCAGCTAGGACATAGAAAATTATTCCTTAGGTCTTAGAAGAAGGACAGTCTGCGGCCTGTGAAGAGCTCAGATTGTCAGGAGGCCTCTAGGATCAATGTTAAACAGCGAGATCTCAAACAAACACAGAGCCCCTCGTGGCCTTGATCTTACTTCAAAAAATAAGATATGTCTTTGTTCTCCAGCAGTGTTCTTGTTTGAGGTCCAACATATCATGTTCTTCCATTGGATATTTTGTAGAATGAAAAACACATTGCTTAGTTTCCTTCTCGTGAAATCTATATTTTATGAGTAAGCACTCATCAAGGCAATATTCTTTTGAATCCCTATAGATTTTGTCGTTTATGATTTGTACTATTTATTTAGCAAACTCTGCCTGATATGTTTCACATCATGAATCTTTCAATGATGATAACACAATTAAACAAGCCTAGTACAAGGTTGGGCACTCAGCAAATGCACAACTAATGTCTATTAATTTCTATCCTGACAATAGTCTATCCTAATTATTCAACAATATGAGCTATGCATGTAGTAATGAATTTCTAATGACGATGACAGTATTAAAACCATTCCTTATTCTTTAGCTTAAAAACATTTCAAGTGTGTGTGTGTTACCAGCAAAAAAGAGGTGCCATAAAATAGTCTGGTGAAACAGTGAGCTTTCCTTTCCATTTCCTTTATTGTCCAATGAGAACAATCCTTAAAAAGGAATTTGTCATTGATTTTCTAGGGACAGTCTACCATTTTTTTTTCTTTCTTTCTTGAGTCCCAATCTCACAGCCTGGATAAAATAATGATAAAACAGTTTATTCTAGTCCTTGACAACTTTATACTGGATTACAATAGGGTGACCCATAGAGTACTTTAAAAAAATGTAACAAAATTGGACTTTCCATGTCTATAGAGAAGTTTTCTGAGTTGGAGTTTACTTCAGAGGCTTTCTGTCAGTGTTTCAGCATATCTGTGTCTGCTCTTTGCTTTTATTCTACAAATAGGACAGAGTTCAGAGGAGGTCATAGTCTTATTTTCTTTCCAAGTGTTTTGCCCAGTCTAAATATATTTCTGGATTATAGTGGGTCAAGAATCCCATACGGTTTCTAGATTTGATAAACTAAGGTTTAAGACAAAAAAGGGAACCAATAACATCTGAAAATAAAGCTTTAGTCAGGCAAACTATTTTTTTAAACAAGAAAAAAATGTGATTCCTTGCCCTGTAATTTTTTTTCTTTGCTGTATAGTTATCAGGCTTAAGTGTGAGGGAGGAACAAAGAGCAAAAGTTAATAAAGCCTTATTAGAAGATATTAGAAATGAAAAAGAAATGTGCCTTTTAAAAGTATATTGTAAATGCAAATGTTGTGAAATCTGAGAGAGTTGGAGGAAATTAAAAAATTTATCCTGCCATCTTTTAGGGAATAAATATGGGCAAATTAAGAAAACCAATTAAGATATAAAAACAGCAGGCTTGATGGTTTCAAGGCAGGAGATAGCAGATCAAAAGTTCCAGAAAGAGACAGACAGATCTCTTAGCTTACAGCAAAAAAAAAAAAAAAAAAAAAGCATATGAAGTTTGTCAGCCTTACCAGAAACTAACAGGAGGTGAAAGCGTAAAAATGAAATGATCAGAGAAAATGAATACAGACCTTCAGAGTAGGAAGGTTGAGAAAGTTTTCCTATATTTAATTGAGAGCCACAAACAGAAAGAGACAAAGAACAAAAAATATATTGAGGATAAATTTTTGGCAAAGGCCCATGAATTGAATGAAATAGAAATTTCTAAGTGTTACCGCCTAAGAGTTATGGTTATTTTTTTCTTCCTTGAGGCTAAGTCAATGAAGAAAAGAAGAAAACATTTTAAGAATCAAAATAGATTCTAAATCCTCTCCAGTAAAATTACATGGAAATGTATGACCCAAAACACCACCTTTAATTACAGGCTTGTGGCTGATTATATAAGCTAAATCAATTCAATTCGAAGAATCTGTGCTAAAAACTGCATGGGTATTTCAACATTTACTGTGGTAGATTACAAATGTTTTGATACTGTTCTCTTTGAAACATGAGGGTCTGCATCCCTTACCCTTGAAGCTGGTAAGTCTTCACGACTGCTTGACCAAGACAATAAAGCAGAAATGATGTCATGCCAGTTTCTAGGTCAAGTCCTTAAGTAACAGGTAGCTTCTACTTCCTGTTTCTCAGAACACTCAGTCTTCACGTCCTGACCCATCGGGCGAAAAGTTCAACTACCCTACTAAAGAGAACACTTGCAGATACCCTGAGACTACATGGGGAGGGAGAGAGGCTCAGAATAGCCCAATCTTCCTGCCATCCCTATCCTGGTGCCAAACATATGAGAGAAGCCATTAGGTAAACATTAGACCAGCCTGTCTGTCAGCTAAATGTCAGGTGAACATGGCTGAAGTTCCAGAGCAACAAAATTATAAGATAAAATAAAATAAATGTAGTTTAAAGTCATCAAATTTTGAGGTTGTTTCTTTCTCAGCAATAGACAGCAAGAACAGAATTGGTTCCTTGAAGTGGAACTGTAACAAAAATCTAGGACATATTGAATGGAGGCTGGAGGAAAGAGGTTGCCCTTTGTGCAGTGGGCAAATGTTTGCCAATGCTATGGCCTGTGACAGCAGGGGAAATAGAGAGGGCACCTAATGAACTCATGGATTTTACTGGGTAGATTTTTCAGGACAGAATGCAGAAAGTTCTAATTGACTTTTTCTAGCTGTCCATGATAAAATATGAGGAGCTGTTAAGATACCGAGCAGAACTTGGAGGAAATATAAAAGAAACAGAAGTTTAAGGGTTTAATATAGACTGTTTCTCATTAGTAATCTCTACCAAAAATAGATTCTCAAAGAAAGAAATAATTTTAAGGTGAAAACCAAATCCAGCAGGCTACCAGAATGGGATGGCCTCATAGTAAACTTCTTCATGACATGACCAATTCTGTTTTTCAGAAATCAAGAGTTTGAGGTCAAGCCAAATAGGGCTTTTAACATTCCTAAGAGTATGCCTTGTAGTTAAGCAATAGGGTTTTTAAGAATCTTAAAGGTGTTTTCCCACAGTAGCCTCATTGGAGCCCAAAGTATAGAAGAGCATTATCTCTAAGAGTTTGCCATTGAATAGGTTTTGTCTAATGTAGTGGATTATATTTGTTCCATGGGAAATCTATCCATTTTTTAAAGTAATTGCATTGGCATAGAATAAAAAGTGCAGAGATAACAAAAAATGGAAAGAGGCTTTTGAACTCTTTGTTTACTACATCAGAAGAAGTTTTCTTTCTTTTTATTTAAATAAAGGGTGGAAGGTTGTGAAGAGGGGTGTTCAGTTGCCTTGTTTGTTTTTCTTTAGACAAAGTCTCATTCTGTCACCCTGGGTAGAGTGCACTACTGTCTTGTAGCTCACTCAACCTCCAACCCCTGGGCTCTAAGCAATCCTTCTGCCTCACTCAGCCTCTCGTGTAGCTGGGACTGTAGGGGTGCGCCCCAACAAACAGCTGAGTTTTTTTTTTCCCCCTTTTCTTTTTGGTAGAGACGAGAGTCTCACTCTTGCTTAGGCTAGTCTCAAACTACTTAGCTCAAGCAATCCTCCCATCTCAGCCTCCCAGAATGCCAGGATTACAGGTGTGAGCCACCGCGGACATAGAAGAAGATTAAGAAAACTACTCACCTGCAAACATGGGATATTTCTGGCAGAAAATAAAGGATAATTCAGAGTACAGAGCCAAGAGCCATGAAAAATCATTTCCAGAGAGGAAGACTGAGCAATAATCAATTAACCGACATTATGTTCCTAGCTAGGTTTTAGAAATGCCATGAACCAGTGACTTCTATGTATGTCCTAACTCTCCTCTTTTTCAATGGGATGGGCTAAATAGGTTTCTATCCTGTATTTCATATTTTTGTGTATGTAGGGTCAAATAACTTCTCTGCTCAATCACAGGACTTGAAGAACAGTCACTGTGCTGCAAGAAAGCTCCAGCAGCTCCATGGAGAAGCCCATTTGTAGAGGGACCAAGACCCAGCCTAGCTCTCACCTGGCAACCATCACCAACTTTTCACACATGGACGTGGACCGTTTGTAAGTGGATACTTCAGCTTTACTCAACCTGCTCCAACTGATGTCATGTGAAACACAGATGAGCCATCCACCCTGAACACTGCCCAAGTTGATGATTCATAAATAAAACAAAGTATTGGCATCATCTTAAGCCATTGAGTTTGTCCTGTAAAATTAAGTAACTTGCACAGTTTTATGAGGTAGAGGATGAAATGAATCTATGCTCTCCAGGATAACAAGCAGGACTGGCAAGAAAAAAGCCCATGGAAGGGAACAGTTCTCTTCATAGAAAACACGAACACACAACTTGAGAAGTAAGGGAGATAAGTGAGGCATTACTATCAATGTAGATTATATGATAGTTACATATGCACATAAAATATTTTGGATATAATCTATAAGCAAAATGAGTCATACTTTCATAATGTAAAGATAAAAGGCATTACTATTGCAAAGTTGAAATATTAGGTTGTGTTTATGTATCCCTGAATATCTGATTATCTATAAACAATAGATTCCATCAATACTGGGTACAGCAGAAATAGACAAGTCTCTGAATTGAGAATGCAGAGTGCTTATCAAAATAAACAGGAAGCAAAACAAAACAATGAATGGTCAAGAAGGAAAGGTATTATAAGCAATCCTAGTCTCAAAAAACCTTTGGTTGTAAGTGGAAAAGATCACTTTTGACTTGAAGAACTGTTTTCTTGGACAGATGATAAGAAATGATCTCAGAGTAGAGCTTATATAAAAGCTGCTAGTAAACAAGCTGGAGGCTTTTGAAATTCATGAAAAATGACAGTGGTTTGGGTCTGCACCCTTGGATAATTTTAAATGTACTTATCCCTGTGAGTTTAAAGTATAGACTTACTTTGTACGTATTATAGCTTCTGCCATTGTTTTCTTTATAAGTATGTGATCTGGAGGATTTAGAAAATAGAACAAAAAACACCCTATGAATTTAACTATTTTCATTAAGAATGTTGCATGACTTAAACAAAAGTTTCTTATCAGTAATTATAATGGCAGATTTTCAGGGAAAAATTTGTGGCTTTTGACATTCACATTTTTCAAGGCTGCAGAAACCCCCTGTGCTCTCCCTAGCCTGAAAGTTCATTTTGTTGAGGAGCTAGATCTTATTTTATTAGATAATCTGAAGTAATTTTAAGGGAGTATTGAGGAACATATTTTAGCTTGGAAAAGTATTTAAACACAATCAAGTCCAGTGCAAAGAATAAGTGTATACACAAATAAAACACCCGAACTGTGGCAATAGTCTTTCAACTCATTGATCTTTTTTAGAAATAACAGGTCATTCAAATAGCCTCTCATCACAATCCTTGTCATGTCTATTTTTAAGAATAGATGAAATGAAAAGGCACTCAGTTAATTTGCAGCATAAGATTCAATAACTGAAAAGAAAATAAAGTAGTTTTCTATTCGTGAAACTACTCAAGGTGCTTGATTTAAATCAACTAAAGTAGAAGAATCTAGATGCTAGTATTTAACATTTTATGGATTTGAAAATATTACTCAAAACCCATTACATGTAGGAGAGTGATGGAGTATAAGTTGGAAGAAAAATTTCTTTTTCTTTTGTACCACTGTCATACTCATATGCTCCATTCGTGTCTATTGACTGCGCACTGTGTCTCAAATACTCCCACATTCCTTCCCCAGTAGCTGTGTAACACTTAGAATTCACTTGTTATTGGTCTCTATATCTCTGAATTTTACCCACATTTGAGACTCAGCAAATGTCACTCAGACTCTGAATGGCCAATTCTGGCCACTTGTGTTTGCAAGAATCTTTTTCCCTTCTAAAAACCTAGAACACTATTACTGTTATTACTCATGAGTCATTATTATTTGATGACTTGTATAATTATTTGATAGTTTTGAATAAGCATCATGTTCACAAATACATAAAGTGATACATATTTCCGTGATGACTAAATGACTGTTGAATAGAAGTGTATCATATTTAATCAATTGGAAAATATTTATTGAAAATCTATTAGATAAAATTACTAGGTAGAACTTGTTTTCTTGCCAATGGTCTTGCCTATATCCATTAATATATGATTCTTTAGTAGTATAAAGCAATCCTTTTCTTCACAGCCTGAGTGATCCTGGGCATAGTCATTTTATCTGAAGATCATCAGTTTGAAAGGTAAGAATATTAGTTTTTAAGTGTTTTAATTTCCCCTTCTTTGATTATTGTGAGAGTGTATACTTTTAATGTATTTATCAGTATTCTCAATTCCACTGCACAACATTATATTTTATGACAATAGTGGAGAGAAACCAAATCCTTCTCCTTTTCTTGCTTTTCCCATACTCTAGGTTTTCACTAGCTCTGTTGGAGAAACACTCTCCTCTAAGACTCACTCCCCCTAAGACTGTAAGTTCCCCACATTTCTCTAAAATCTCATCAACTTTTATTATCTCCTGGGCCTTCTTCAGTTGAAGTGTATATTGTGGATTTTATCAGCACTAGGAGAATAGGATTTCCTCAAAGTTAAAGTGGAATGAATGTGTAAAATTTCCTATAGCAGAATAATTAAGTCAGTATTAGATAGCTTAGCAACAACCTCCAATATGTGGGTAGGCAGCAAAATCAATCTGTTAGAAAGAGAAGCAAGCGATAGTTCGAACATTTAGAAACAAACATAGAGTTTAAATTTAGCATTGGTAGATTTTGATTCTGAGCTCCGTGTTTTGTTAAATAGCAACCATGTGATGCCTGTCCAATTACCCTTATAGGGTTCTTTGCAAGGATCCAATGAGAAAACATGTGAGCATGAAGCTGCAGAGTGCCAAAATTTAGAAATATATCAGACATGATAAATATTTAAGGATTAAATTATTACAGTAAAATCATAGAAGTGTAAATTGGAAGGAAAAGTGATGTAAATTATTTACCTTGACTTTCTATTATATCTAAGTAAAGCAGACACACAGAAGTTTAAAAACTCAATACCTTTAACTATCATGTTGCTTATTCTTGGTTGTTCAAATGAAACAATCTATTTTTATTTTTCTCAATAGGATCTGGGTAAATTAAATGAGATATTTGATACCTTTCAATGAGAGTTACATCCCTTATGACTTTTAACATCCAACCACAAACGAGAACGTGGTATCTTGTGTTCTTGGCAAAGCCGAGTCCTGACTTGTCTCCAGTGGCTGTTCTCTGGAAGTGAGCCTGAAGGGCACGCATGGAGCAGAATTATCTCAGTAAAGTGTATTGCCATTTAGTCTTTGGGGATCAGGAGAAGGTGTGCCATTTCTCTGCTCTCCTCTCTAGAGTGTAAACTAACGTTATCATTTGGGGAATATATTTGCCAATTAGTCCTGAACACAAAAGCTATTTGCATAAAGCAAATCTTCAATTGCTCTTGAGGGGGGAATGTAGACTAGCACTGTTTTCTATTGTATGTCTAATGTGATGGTGTTTAGCAGCCTCCAAGAGGAGAACATGATGTGAAGAGTTGGAATTGGCCAGCTTGGAAAAGGAAAGGAATTTGAAAGTCAGATCAAGAAAGTTCTGGCTACATGTTTTACCAGTTATATCTGCTGTGAAAATAACGTATGACAAAGATTATAAAATTGGGGGTGGGGGATGTTCCAAAAGAATCCAATATCTTTAATAAATTAAGGTACTAACATCTGCTTCCTGTTGCCTGGGGAAAAATGATACAATGTGAAGAGACCACAGAATTGATAATGCCTGCCAAGAAGGCACAGGGGAGAATATACTCAGGCTAGAATCAGCCTTAATAATTGGCCTTTCAATATGCTTCGTGGGAAAATATTTCTTCAAATTTCAAAAGAAAATGAGCAAAAGGATTCAAACAGGAATGAGGAAAAGAATTCCACGGTTTATAGTAAATAAGGCCTTGATAAAAGTCAAAGTTACTAGCAAAAAGCAGAATCACCTAAATTTCGGAGCAGACATATTTGATGTCTGGATAGGCAACTGTCAATCTGGGAGGCAAGGATTCATTGCATGCTTAATCGTGTTATGGAGTCACTGAATGGGAGACAGAATGGACCAGGTTAACTGGAACAACCTGGAGATGAGATTCATCACTGTTCCAGCACAGGAGGGCAGCTCCTTCATAAGAAGGTTCTGTCTCCTAGGCTTTCAGAGTGAAAACTACTAAGCTGTCAAACAGAACTCTGCACCTTTAGGGCCACACAATGCCAACATTAGGCTGAGTTTCACATAAAAATAGGGGGAAAAGCCACTTTTTCTTTTGAATTTTCTAATACTTGGTCATCTGGACTATGAAGCATCATAATTTTGGTGCCTCTAATTAATATTACACCTTCAATTTCCATCTGCAGAGGCTCCTTATATGAGGGAAAAAAACAAATTCTAGGGCAAAACTGGAAATAGATTTCTCACTTCAGACAGGTTCTAATTAGGGATGATATAGACAGACCAGTGGTGAATACAGCAAAAACAAAGCCAGTATCTTTATCTATTGGAGGGCTCAGTGGGATACCTGGCTCTGGAAATTTCCATAAAATTTTGCCTGGCTTAATTTATATTTGAATGAGATCAGATACAAACATTATATTCAAATTTTTTTTTTTGTAACTTGGGACCTATAGTATTAAATTATTTATTATTCTCACCAATTTCCATTTTTTTCTATTTACTAGTAAAGCACCTAAAAGAGTATTGCTTGTCTCAGAGACAGAAAGTTAGGAAATTAGAAAAGTTCCCAATTTTTCATTGATTCTCAGAAGAAATTAGTTTCTATTGACTATTATATTAGGCTTGGGTATGCTAGAGTCAACTCTTAGCAGCTGGTGAGAACTGACTGTACATCCTCCAGCTCTGCAATGTGATGTTATGCTGATAGCTTGAAATCAGCCAAAGAGGGTATAATTACACCACAGGAATTGACAAATGCTGTAAGTCAAGGATTCTCCAGTTATTACATGTTTACCAGGATATGACTGATGGTGGGTGGTGGCAAGCAGGAGGGATCAGATGTGTCAATCTCTAAAAGCCAGGAGTAAAATTAAGGTCACTGATGGAAAGACAACTCAGGCCAATAAGTAACCTGAAAACTGTTCAGTATAGGACATTGTATTCTTCTTCAAATATCAAAAAAGTAATTAATTAATTACTTAAAGCAAAATAGTGAGTAGTTACATAGTTAGAAGAAAAAAGCAATATTGAACTTGATATACATTATATATCTTTGTATAGCACTTTTCAAAGCACGAACAACAATATCATATTAATTGCTACATAGTAGCACTTATCGTACTGAGAGTTATTATTAACCATATTTTACAGGCAAGGAAACTAAGGCTCATTAAGGTTCAATCTTGCCTATGGTTGTATAGCTGATATAGGACAAAACCAAGAGTAGCATTTTTCAGCTGATTTTCCTACTGTTCGGCACCAGAGAAAGAGCTATATGTTATGACTCAAATGTTTTCCTAGAAGGCAACTATTATCAATTAATATTATTCTTGGCTCATTTTATTTTCTTAGGTACATATGAGAAGATTAGCCACAGCCCCAAGCTCATTCCTCTTCTACTGCACACGCTCAGCTTCGTTGAGGTTCCGCACTGGTTGTCCACCAGATGTTCAATGTTATCTCCCTCCTGAAGGTTATGACAAAACCCCAGGGAGTAAAACGACAGCAATCTGTCAACCAGTCATCATTATACTATTTTTTTCATTTTCCATTATTCTCCACCTTATGTCACTGTTTTTAGTGTGTAAATTGCTAATTGTTTATTTCTGCTCATTTCTTCCATCAGTATTTTTAATTTTAATGGCATTCGACTGATGAGAATATTCTTCATAGTAAAGCTACGTTTATCTTTATTGAAGAAAAAGGCACCCAAGACATATCCAGTACTCTGAGAAATCCAGAGGTGCAGGGTGTTTTGCCATTAACAGCAGGAAGTGTGATAGATGCCCTGATTTACATTTTAATCCCATCAGATCGTTCCTGAAAATTATGATAAAGTAGTTATGTACCCACTAAAACTCTCATGATTTAATCAAAAAAGGTTGAATTTGAAGAATACTACAGGCAGCCAGAATTTTGATTGAGTACTTAGAAGTATAAAATGTCAAATTGTCACATTTTTTTGTTTCCTTCTTCTACGCACTTCCTCTTTCTAAATCTAATACAATAAATCAACAAATTGAATTCCAGCTAATGTAACAAGTAACAGATTCAACAAACATGACCATATCAACAAAGGTCCTCAAGGAGTTTATGGATTTTTCCCAAAAATATTGTCAAAAAAACTATTTATAATAAAAGGTGATAACAGACACATAAGAGGTAGAAAAGAAGGACCATAGGAAAACAGAACAGGAAGTCATTAATTTTCAGCAAGAACTTGGAAAGTCCTCCCAGAACTAATGACATTATATATGGACATTGAGTTATGAAAGCAATTTTTCTATATACATGTATTAAGGGTACACTGCAGACTAAGTAAAATACGGCTAAGAGTCACAGAAGGAATGAATGTTGGTCCTATAAAATAGTACGCAGATTTGGTAAAATAGTAGGAGACAAGGATTAATATTTAGCAAAAGATAAACTGTGAAGAACTTCGAATGCTGGGCTAACTTCAGAAATTTGTCTAATAAGTACTACAGGTACCATTAGAAGTTTTTAATCATTCTCTTTGTTTATGTTTGAGCCTCACAAAGAACTGGACTTGAATCTCATTTTCATTCATCTTCTAAATATAGGAGAAAAGAGAACATATCCTTGGCTGAGCAACTCTTGAGTAGAAACTTCATTTTCAGTTAATTTATACCACAAATATTTCCGGCACTTCTGTTGCACCTCGGATTCTGCCAGGTAAAGAAGTACAGTGGGGGAAAAAAACAGAAAGTTTCGTGACTAGACAGACAGGATTCTTCTTTGACATAGTTAAAACTGTTGTGATTGTTCATCTGGCTATACAAAATGATTCTGGCTTAAATATCCAGGATTTAAGAAAAAGCTTGGGATTTTAAAAAAGATAATATTTATGATGACCTATCCTATTCCACTTGGTATTTTTGGACCTAATTTTTTGTTGCTGAGTAAGAAAGGATTCTGATTAATTTTCAGAATCCATTGATTATTAGAGTTACTGAGTATTACCAAAGTATTAGTAGATATAGGTTCCTACCATTTTTTGGATGCCTATTAGAAACTGTGTCTTATACTTGTTAGTGATTTAGTTAACACAACCCTGTAAATGAGGTATAGGCAATATTATTATCTCTATATTGTGTATCAGAAATCTAAGGTTTTGAGTGATTAGATAAATTGGCTTCTTTGTCATTGGTATTAAATAATTGCTGTAAGTAAATTCAAACTTAAATTTGTCTGAACCTTGTCAAACTCTAACCCTACATATTTATTTATTTAAGTGTGTTTATTTGTTCATATACCAGATAGAGAGCTAAGAGGCCATCAGATGGGCTGGAAGTAGGTCTTTCCATTTTTACCTTTATAAGGACTGGTAATTAAGTAATTATTAAATCTTAACTAAACACTCATTAATCCATCTTCAAAAGGTAAAGATTACATGTTT